>PVKZ01003475.1:0-130495 GCA_004027375.1 Macroglossus sobrinus
CAGACTCGAGGGTCTCCCTGTGCCGACCCTATTCCAGGGCCCAATACCATGGGATGCCCAGTCCAGCCAGACAGCTGCCCAGCTTCCCCACCGGGCCCCCACTCCCAGTGCCCCCTCCTCGCCTCTCATGATAGAACTCACACACCTAACACGGCCCAAAGGCCAGGGAGGTCCCCTTCGTCTTCCTCTGCTCTTCTCCCTCTGTATTCCTGCCCCTTATTTCTCTCTCCTTCTGGCCACTCCGATCTCGTTTCATTTCCGAGAACTCGGCTGGCTCTCACGCACCTCAGGGCCTTAGCACTTACTGTTCCGGCCGCCTGGAACATCCTTCTTCAATCGTGTCTTCCGTTGGCCACCTGCCACTCGTCCTTCTTGAGAAGTCAGCCTCGGTCTGGTCTGGTCTGGTGCTGGCTCCGGGGGTGCGGGCTTGCCCTCCCTGGGCCCTGCAATGCCTCCTGCATATCTCACTCAGCTGTGTAGTGCAGAGCCTGGCAGAGATGACACATCTGATAGATACGAACCTATCGCACACACCTGTGATCGGCTCATGGGACCCCCTCCGTGTGACGTGTTCCCTGGGGCCAGGCCTTGCACCAGGCACAACAGCCCCCACCCACACACCTGCCCAGGTGTTCATATCTGCATGCACATCACCTT
The DNA here is from genome assembly GCA_004027375.1 of Macroglossus sobrinus. Lineage (NCBI taxonomy): Eukaryota > Metazoa > Chordata > Mammalia > Chiroptera > Pteropodidae > Macroglossus > Macroglossus sobrinus. Next base: position 658 of record PVKZ01003475.1, read on the forward strand.
GGCTGTGGGACCCATCGGATGACAAACGAGGCCATTCCTCTCTTCCCCTGCTCCCTCTCAATTTCACTCTCCTACCCTGTGGTAGCCTTCTGTCCCCACTAGGCACAAACTCCTCTGGGGTCACCTACCAATCTCTAGATCAGTTTTTTTTATTTCACACAAGAAATATATATATATATATATATATATATATATATATATATATATGTATGTATATATATATATGTGTATATATGTATGTGTATATATATGTATGTGTATATATATGAATGTATATATATGTATGTATATATATGTATGTATATATACATATATTTTATATATATATATAATATATGTATATATATATATATATATGTATATATATATATAAAATCCTATTTGAAAACATTTGGACTGTTCAGGTATGCACAGGGCAAACGTGAGGCTCTCCTTCACCCCCTCCAGACCTGCCCAAGGTGGGGTAACTCTGCAACCACTTAGGGTGCATTGTAGGCCCAGGCAAGCATCTCCGTATCTTTTACAGGAAGTGGGACAGCACCCCAAGAGGTGCAGTTTAGTGCCTTGTGCTCACAGACCCTCACCTAGAGGTCCTCAGCATCACTGTCCCTAACCGAGGGACACTTTGGTTGTCTTGACCACACCGGTCTGGTCTGCAAATCCTGACCCTCACCTCCCTCTGAGCCTGTCCCCACCCCACCTCTCCATCCCCTGCAGGCTGTGCCCAGGTCGGGGCGTGGCCTAAGTCTGCCCTCTGGCCCCGGGTCCTCCTGTACCTGCCTGCACCGGAAGCTCACGGCCCTCCAAACCCGAGCAATCGTTCACTTTTCCTCCTCGTCCTCCTTTGTACATCAGGGCTTCCTGCTTCCTCCTCTTCCTCGCCTCCATCGTCTCTCAGTTCTGGCCCTCTGCCCTCCGCTCCTCAGGAAGCTCCTGCAGGAAGGGGTCCTCGTCCCCTCGCCCACCCAGATGCTACTGCATCCCACCCATTCGCTGTCCCCTGAGTGTCCCTCCTCCTCAAGGGGGTGGCACCCTCACTTCTGTGCCTGAGTGCCTTGTCCCAACCCCTCCCACCCTCCCTTAGGTCCTTGTCAAGCTCTGAGTCCCCTGGCAGTCCCCATGGCTGCCCAGGTCCCCACCCAAGGGAGCCTGCCCAAGGGCGCTTCCCTGAAGGGACAGATGTGCACCCCTCCGGGGCCCACCCCGGAGCCTGCTGCGTGGCCTGCACCCCCACTCCAGCTTGGATGGGCCTCCTGCAGTGTGGGTGGAGCCCCCACAGTAACGTGTGGGGCACCTCCCAGTGCCACGCTCTGTGCCAGCTCTCTTCCTAGGTCATCACACTGTCTCACGGTCACCCCGTGAGGGGGCCCTGTCATGGCCCATTTACCCAGGAGGAAACTGAGGCCCGGAGAAGGACAGAACGTTGCCCAAGTTCACCCAGCCCATGAGGGCTGGGGCTGAGATCTGAGCCCGTGGCCGCCACCCTCAGGGCCTCAGGGAGTGCACACCAGGAGCTGTCAGCTCTGCATGGAGACAGGCAGGGCACTTGGAACCCGAGGGAAAGCTGCATGAAACCAGGAGCCCATGTGACCTCAACCCGGGAACTGGGTTATGACTCAACCCCCAAGGCCCACTTTGCCCAGAGAGAGACCTCAAGGGCAGTCTCAGGACACGCAGCTAGGCCTTGGCCACCCCTCCAGATGTCCCCACCCTCAAGGGCCCTGCTGGGATCCCCTATCTAAAATGCCCAGTTGTTTTCCATTGCCCAGGGTACCTCCTAAACCTCAGTCTGATTATAACTTGACATTTTCACGGTCTCTCTTTGTTAGCTCCTTTGGGACCCCAGACTTTTCCATTTCCCTGTCCTTCATGCCCAGCCTGAGTGGAAAGGCCTCAGCCAACAAGCAGTTGGGGATGGGGCTAGATTGACAGCCAAAGCAGGGTGGTGGCCACCGGGGGCAGAGAGGAGAAGGGGTGGAGAGTCTGAGGCCCACAGGCCTGAGGCTCTGACAGCCAAGCCTCCTGGGCTCGGCGCTTGATGGACAGGCCACGACAGGCTGCTCAGCTCCCACTGCAAGATGCAAATAAGGCCACAGAGGCTAGGGAGAGCTAGGAAGGTGGGCCTCTTCCTGTCGGGGTCACCACGGCCCATTTCCTGGGACTGCAGAGCGGAGAGAAGGCAGCGGGTCCTGAAGGGCCTCTTCCTTGCCTCGCAGGGTCGCTGGGAGGTCCCCTCCCCCAGCACTCCATCATCATTTCAAATGATTGGAGCTGAAGGGGATCGTTAGCTAATTAAAGCTGAGGCCACTAATTGTCCCTTGTAGGAGAAAGAGCAGGGCTGCAGAGGAGAGGAGACGGAAGGGCTCAGAGGGACTGAGGGGCTCAGGGCCCTGGGTGGGGCCCCCCCCTCTAGACCTCGTGGAGGGGAGTGTTGTCACAGAGTCCTTGAAGTGAAACAGGGATAGGGGACAAGAGTGCCAGATGTGGCGTGAACGTAATGCCACACCGTGTCGCCGTGGGCAACACTCCATGCCCACCTCTGCCCAAGGCCAGCCAACCAAGGGCTTGGGGCCTAAGGGGGTGCTGGCAGCAAGGGGCACCCACTGACATCCTTTGAAGGTGGCAGCGATCGGTCAGGTTTGGGACCGGCAACGGCATGGCCCCTGAGCAGAGAGCCTGGCTGCTACGTCTGTGTCATTGGCAGAGGGAACAGCAGCTGGGGCACACCCTCTGGTCCCAGTGCCAGCCTCCTGAGGGGCTGCCCCAAGCCCAGAGCAAGCTCCCCCCGTCCCCCCGCCTGGCAGGATGTCCCAGGGCCTTCCATCAGAACCACCAAAGAGGGTTATTGGTTTTCCATGGCTGTGTGACAAACCACCACAAACTCAGCAACTCAGAACAACACCGGTTTATTCTCTCAGTGTCCGTAGGTCAGGAGGCCCCGTGGCTGGAGTCTCTGCTCAGGGCCGCAGCGGGCGGACGTCGGGGTCGGCTGGGGCTGGGCTCTCACCTGGGGCTCGGGCTCCTCTCCCAAGCTCCTTGGTGGAGGCAGAATCAAGCTCCTTCGGTTGCAGAATCAACGTGTCTGTTCTTTCCTGGTTGGCACCCCGGGACTGCTCTCAGCTCCTGGAGGCCGCCCATATCCCTATCGCAGAGGGCAAGGGTCACAGGGCAAAGGCCATGCTGATGGCCGACTTCTGGGGTCAGGTCCTGGGCTTTAAGTGCTAAGTTGTCCCATTTAATCCTCACAACAATCTAAGAGTAGGTCTTGCTTTTATCCCCATTTTACAGAGGCGGCAACTGAGGCCCTGAGAGGTTAAGGACCTTTTACCAAGTCACACGGCTGGTCAGTGGCCAAGCTGGGAATCCAGGTCTGATCCGGCATTACTGAGTGTTCTCTGCAAAATGACCTGTCCCCACGCACAGGTCAGACTCCAGGGCCCAGGTCAGAGTATCAATAGGCTCCCGCCAGGCCCACCCACAGCCAGTGGGCATGACAGATACCTGATTGACACCTAAGGCATCCAATGAGATGAAGAGGGACTGATGTCAGCCTCAAATGCAGCCATTCTGGCCTCTGCAACCCAATAACATGCTGTTCTCTGGCATCGAGGCTGGGAGGCTTATGGTTGGGGGGCTCTGACACAGCCACAGGAACCCCAAGATCAACAGCCGGGTACCTGCTGCTCACCTGGGCCCCTTAAAGAACCGAGTAGGGGCTTTCAGACTTTGCCCAGTGTGTGCTGGGCAGGGGGGTGCCTCTGACTCTCCCCACTCAGCTGAGCAGGCTCCCGTCAGCTACAGTTCAGGAGGGGGAGGGGACCGCGGAGGTGGCGCTGGCCTCCTGCTCCCCCCTCCCCAGGAGAAAGGCTGTCAGTCAGGCCCTGTGCAGGGCCCCCCCACAGCCGGCCTCCCCGCCCCCGCCCCCGCCCCCACGCTTGCTTGCTGCCTCCTCAGTAATGGGGCTTAATCATAACGCGCATTAGCAGGGCCCCGCTGCATGCAATTACCACTTCAATCAGCCTCCCACCACCTGCAGCCCCGGCCTCAGGCCACCTGTGGGACACCCCACCCTGCCTTCCCTGGCCCCCTTCTGAAACGCAGCACAGGTGCCCCAGGCTGTGCATGATGTGGACCGAGACGTGACCCCCGGCAGCGGGGGCCTGGGGCGGGGGCGGGGGCGGCCCGCGGACAGAGAGCGGGGGCAGCTCCGGGCCACAGGCAATTATCACGAAAGCCTGTTGGAAACAGCGCAGCTTCCCCAGCGCAGCGGGCTGGGCTCAGGGTTGCACTGCCTCCAGGTTGCTGACACGCTTGCATGCACACACGGGTGTGCATACGTGCTAGCCACGTACTCACACGGGATGGGCCCAGCCTGGGGCAAGCAAGGATTCCAGTAAGGTGGCTACTGGCCATCTCCAAGGTGCGGATGCACAGGGAGACCAGAGTGACCAACAGCCCTCACCCTCTTCTCGTGGGGTGTCCCTGCTCGCCCACCCCCGCTCCCTCCCCAGCACAGACCATCTCAGTTCTTGGTCTCCCCCACCCTGGGGCACAGGGAGCTGGGTGGGGGCTGGAGGAAAAGGGGAGAAGGCAGACCTGGCGGAGAGAGTGGGGGAGGGGTCCGCTGTTGTGCTGTGATTCTCTCTAATTGCTGTTTTGCTGAGAGGTAATTAAAATCCCTTTTTATTTCACACGTCAGAGCCCTCGCCAGCCTGTGGAGAGGATGTAGGGGGAGGCCAGGAGGGGGGGGGGCATGAGAGAGGGTGGGGCTGCCTGGCACAGGGGGGGGCATGAGAGAGGGTGGGGCTGCCTGGCACAGGGAGGGAACGGGGTGGTGGGGGCAGCGGAGCCCAGCCTGCCAGCCCAGCCTGCCTGCCAGGAGGCCTAGTGTGGCAGGAAGTCCCCAGCCCTGCCCCTGGCCCAGCCTCTGAGCACCAGCAGCTGGGCCTGCCCGGGATCTGGATAGCCCATCTGAGCCAACAAAGGCTGTAAGAATGAAGTCAGTGACACCTCTGGGTGCCTCCTACATGCCAGGCATTTTCCTGAGCTCCCACCTTACAGGATTATTGCAAAAACAACCAGTACCAGGTAGATGCCATTATCTCCCCCCACGTGCTGGCACGGTAATAAAACCAAGAATCAGAGAGACTGAATAACAGCCAATAACCCAGAGCTTGTCAGCAGTGGAACCGGGTTTGGACTGGTTTGACCCCAAATTCAGAAGCACTGTGTCAACCTGCCCACTGCAGCCCACACGTGTCCCCTTCTGCAGAGCCGTTCCACCCTCTTCAGAGCCCTGCAGGGAGGGCCACAGCCTTGGGACCTCTGCCCAAGGCCCACCCACGCACCAGGGCCGTGCTTGCCATTCTGGCCCCTATGCTCACCCGCTGGTGGGTTCCTTGGATCGGGAGAGCCAGGACTCATCTGTCCACTGGGACCTGTGGATGTCCCCTAGAGGCCGAGGTAGGTCTAGGAGGCCATGGCCAGACCAAAGCCTGGACTGATGCCCAGCAGGGGGAAGGCTAGACGGGAGCGAGGCTCCTGCCTTCTGGGGCTGGCTGGGGTAGGTGGGCCACCAGCAGCTGGGCCAGGCCTGGGGGCGCAAGTGAAGGTACCTGAGCAACACCTCTGTGCCTCATACCCCATTTCTCTCACCCTTCATTTGGGCCAGGAGTTGTATATCACCCCATTTTTTTCATCATCCTCATCTCCACCACTATTATCAACACTATCATCCACCACTGTCACCCTCAGCATCATCGCCATCCCCTTCTCTAGCATCATTATTTTCTCCAAATTTGCCATCATCATCATCATCACCATCATCACCATCATCATATCAATTTCCACCAGTCATCATATCACCACCACCTTATCTGTCGTCACCATCATGTCCGTCAAATTCATCAGCAGCAGCATCATCTCCATCCACTACGATCGCCATCAGCAGCAGCAGCATCGCAGTCATGACCATCACTTTCTCTCCATCATCATCATCGTGATCATCACATCCACCAAAACCACCACCACCACCACCACCACCACCACCACCACCACCACCACCAGCACATGGCCATCCGGGCTCACGCTATACCGGGCATTGTTCTAAGACAACAGGCATTTCATCTCATTGAATCCTCACGATACCCAAGAAGTAGGTGCCAGAATTATTCTCCCATTTTATAGTTAAGGAAACATCAGCTTATCATGAAGGAGTGTGTCCAAAGTCAGGACAGAGCCAGGAAGTAGCAGAGGCAGGACTTGACCCTAACCTGCCTGACACGAGAGCCCAAAGTCACAACCACGACGCGTCACCACCTCCCAGTCAAGGAGTCTGGAGAACTGAGCCGGAGCACGAGGAGAAAATGGAGATGCTTGATTGACTCAGGATTTAGCGATCTGAGGCATCCAGTTCTCCCTGCCCAGCTTCCCGAGGACCCAGCGGCAGCCGGCCACCTCACTGCGCCCTTCTGGGGACAGTCCTGCCTCAAGCCTCTTCTCTCACTTGCCAGGGCTGGAGGTAGGAGAATTGTTAACAGGAACTATGATGACTTGAGAAGCTGGATTCTAGTTTTATCTCCAGACTGACAGAGGCCAAACGGCTCCACCTCCCTCAGTGTCTCCTTAATTCCTGGGCCATGGCTGGCTTTGGGGCCCATTCACCTCTTGTGGATAGTAGCCAAGCTGGGGATGGGCAGTTAGGCCCGGGGGTGGGGGAGCAGTGGCAGGGAGGTGGGTGCCCAGGAGTACAGGGCATACAGTGGTCCAGTGGGACCCTTGATGATGTCTCAGGATACAGGACTAGAGAAGGGGTTAATATCCAAAATTTATAAAGAATTCCTACAACTCAACACCAAAATGTACAAACAATCCAATTAAAAAATGGGCAGAAGACCTGAATAGACATTTTGCCAATGAGGACACGCAGATGGCCAATAGACATATGAAAAGATGCTCAACATCACTAATCATCAGAGAAATGCAAATGAAAACCACAATGAGATAGCGCCTCACACCTGTCAGAAGGGCTGTCAACGATAAATCAACAAACAACAAGTGTTGGCAAGGAGGCAGAGAAAAGGGAACCCTCGTACATTGTTGGTGGGGTTGCAAATTCTTGCAACCGCTATGGAAAACAGTATAAAGTCTCCTTCAAAAATTAAAAAAATAGAACTACCTTATGACCAAGCAATTCCACTTTGGGGTATTTTTATCCAAAGAAATCCAAAACACTAATTTAAAAAGATATATAGCTAAGGTATGGAAGCAAACTAAGTGTCCATCCATAGACGAATGGATAAAGAAGAGGTGGTATATATATCTAATGGAATATTACTTGGCCATAAAAAAGGAATGAACTCTTACCACCTGCAACAACATGACTGGATGGACCTAAAGGGTGTTATTATTAAGTGAAATAAGTCAGACAGAGAAAAACAAATACCATATGATCTCACTTATATGCGGAATCTAGAGGACAAAATATAGGGACAAACAAAACAGATACAAACTCATAGACAGAGAGAATGAACTGATGGTTGCCAGATGGGATGGGGTCGGGCGGATGGGTGAAAAAGGCGAAAGGATTAAGAAGTACAAATTGGTAGTTACAAAACAGTCACGAGGATGTAAAGTACAGCATAGGGAATATAATCAGGAATATTGTAGTAACTAAATTATGATAGTGCCAGGCGGGTACTAGACTAACTGGGGGGAATCACTTCATAAATTATATAAATGTCTAACCGCTATGCTGTACGCCTGAAATTAATATAAAATAATATTGAATGTCAACTATAATTGAAAAAACAACTGTCCCCCTAATAGGACACCAACAGTAAGGTAATCCTTTCCCCGTCATTGGAGTGAAAGGATTTAAACCTTGGGCTCCCTGACAGCCACTGAGGGCCCTTGCTTGAGCCTCAGTTTCCGCATCTGTATCATGGGAGTGATCACAGGGCCAGCCTCTCAGGGTGTTGTGGGGCTTATGTGAGGTGATGCTAAAAGCCCCTGGTGGCAGGTCTGGCATAGCGTGGGGACCTAGCCACACGCACACACACATCCCCTCGGCTGCTGCCCATTCCCTGGGCACTGCTGGCTCCTCTGGGAAACCCCGGAGCCCCCTCCCTCCATGCCCCCCGACATCTGTGGCAGTGATGCACTCCGCTCTCCCCTCCTGTCAATGTTCCCTGCCAGCTAATGGGCCAATTTTTTAGCATTACAGAGATTTGGCCAATTTGGCTGCCCTGACAGAGCGGCTCCATGAGCAGTCGTCTGGGGGCGGGGAGAAGTGCGTGAGCAAGGATGGGAGAGAGGAGAAGGAGAAGGGGGCAGTGGGCAGCCCTGCCTCTCAGGCCACTCCCAGCTGCCCCTCCACGTCCTGGACAAGGCCGCAGGAGCAGTGGGGAGATGACAGAGATAATTAGCCCCACTTATGCCTCCGCCCCCCGCCACGCACAGGCCCTGTGCTAAGCACTTTGCATATATTTTCTCTTTTAATCCTCCAATAACCCTATGAGGCCAGTTCTATTATTTGCTCCATCCTTCCCGGTGTGGAACTCGGGCACAGGAGGCTGGGAGTTGGCCCAAGGTCATGGGGTCAGGAAGTGATGGAGCTGGAATAGGAGCCAAGGCTGAAAGCCAGGCCTTTTAACTATTACTGAGCTCGGTTTTTTAACTAAAGGCTAAGATTAGGCCAATACCACCCCCACCCATCCATTTCTCTCTCTCACACATATCCACCCACACACACACTCCCCCACTCCCCCCCCACACACACACACACACAATCTCGGGGAGCCTCAGCCTCTCCAGCCACTGGGGGGCCCTGTCAGGCACACATGATTCTCATGGCCTTCCCCTCCCAGCTGAGGGGACCTCAGATTGAAGACCCCCAGACCTAGCATCTCTGCAGGAAGAGCCGTGAGCAGCAGAAGGGCCAGACACGGAGAGGGGTCCCAGCCCAGAGCTGGGCTCTCCACTCCCGCTCAAGCCATGGGTTGGGGTCTCCGTGCCAGCTGTGGCTTCTGGAGCCCCTCAGCTACCCTCTCTGCCACACACTCCGGGCCCTTCTGGGTGCAAGGAGGCAGAGAGAGAGGCCTGGGGGGAAGGGCGGGCCGGCCTGGGGCGGGGGCTGGGAGCGCCCGCGTTAAGCGATCAGAGAGCACAATATTTCATTGCCCGCAGTCGCAGCCAAGACATCAACTACTTGGGCAGAGCAGCCTTAAAAGCCTTTTGATTTTATTTCTTCCACTTCATTTTTTTTTTTCCCCTTTCCTTGCTGGTGTCCTTGACAAGGCCTCCCCTCCCCCTCTGCTGCCCCTTCCTCAGGAGGCAGGGTTCCCTCCTAAGGAGGGGCTGAAGCCTGAGGCCGCAGGTTGGGGACCAGGCGGAGGGGGCAGCTGCATGTGTGTGCGCTGTGCATGCATGTGTGGCTGGGAGGCGCTGCTATGGTCTTCTGTGTCCCCGTGTGTGCGCCTGGGCACCACTGTGGGAGTCTGGAGGTATGCATCCTGTGGGCACACATCTGGGTGCCCAGGAAGGCCGCAGTGCGCACGCGCGCGCGTGTGTGTGCACGCGTGGACCTCACTCATGGACCTCACTGGGCCCGCACCCACCAAGGTTAGAGACACGGGGCCAGGGCCACAGGAGGGTGGCAGATTCCGAGGGCAAAGAGGACAGAGGAAGGCCGGCAGGAGAGGAGGGGGAGGTCGCACTCTTAGGAGAAAGTCACGTTGGGCCAAACCGTGGAGACAGACCCCTGAGGCCCAGGACGTTCTCCAGAGGAGACGCAGACGTGCACACACACACACACACACACACACACACACACACACACACATTCGGGCGGACACACGTACACACGCAAGCACGCACTCACTGCCGGAGTAACTGCAGGATTCCTGGCCCCGCGCCCATGACGTCAGCGGCCGGGCCGTGACGTCACCACCCGCTCCCATCCCCCCCCCTTCCGCGCCCGCAGGAAACTTCGTCTCCGCCTAATGACCCGCGACGCGGAATCGCACATCTGTCTTGTCGGGAATTAGTTAATTGAATCAGGCGGCCCGAGGTGCCTGCAGCGACCTCGGCTGGGCCCGGGATGGGGGCTGGGCGCGGAATGAGGGGGGCTCAGCCTGGAGGGCGGCGTGGGGGCGGGGCTCACCTAGAATGGGGGCGGGAAACCCAGTTCTCTCCCCTGAATGCTGGTCTGTGTCCCGCTCAGCTCCCCCAGCCTCCAGCCTCCCAACCCAGTGAGCACAGGGACGGATGGAATTGGGAGCCGGATTGGGGCCAGGCCACTGAGGGCACGGCCGTGGGGGGGGTGGGCGGGGGCAGGGTTGGGGTCCCATTCCCCAGGCTGTCCCCTGCCCCGGGGCACTCAGAACGCCAGTTCCCCCATCTCCTTGCACATGGTTAGTTCCCGAGCCCGCCACCGCGGCAGTCCCCCTGCCTCTTCCCCCCAGAACGCGTTCCAGGGGTGCCTCGAGGTGAGTAGCCGCCGCCAGGCAATTTGTCGGAACCCTGGACAAGCCGGGGAGATTTCCTTGCGCTCTTGCTGGGCTCTATCCTGTCCCCTAACTCTGTGCCCTCACCTCAGGCTCCCTCCCCGGCCTGTCCCTCAGGGTCTGTCCTAAAATCACCCTCACTCCCTCCCCCCTCACCTCCATCCTTGGGTCATCCTTCCCTCCTTAACTCAAGAGAGACAGGGCAGCAAGATGGCAGAGAGACGGGGTGCCAGGCCCAGCTCTGCCTCCGGAGCCTGCCAGGCCTTGGCAGGTAACTTAACCTCTTCGAGCCTCAGTTTTCACATTTGACATTGAACGAATAAGAACGTATCTCGTTGGGTAAAATTAAATGTTATACCTAAAAGGCTTAGAACGTAACCGATTCTGGTAGCTGATACGTTGTGGTTTTATAAGGGGGAGGCAGAGCTGTCATGGCGTGTGGTTTCTCTAGAAGGGTCCCTGGGCACGGGACGATGACAGAAAGTGCCCCATGGAGGACCGTGGTGGTTTGAAGGGCTAAGGAGTCTGGATGGGGCTGCCAGGCGGGCAAGGCTGGGGCCCCCCGCTATTGGAGAGACCTGCCCATACCGGGGTTCGCACCTGGAACTCGGGCCTCACCTCCCTCTGCTCCTACCCAGGCCCAGCTGGCCCTCTCTCGTTAATTCCACACCTTTGCATCGCCCTGAGTGTTTCACAGACTGACAACTTAATCTGAAATGCTTAATTCTTGAACTGTATCGTCCCCATTATACAGATGGGAAAGCAGAGGTTCAGAGAGGTTCACTGACTTTCCGAAGACCTCAGAGCTGGGATTTGGATACGAGTTCTCTGGCCTCAAATGTCAGCCACTCTCTCCTGCTCTGCCACCCCCTATGAGGACCACTTGGTTGCTAGGAGACAGCAAGCCAGTGGTTACTATGGGAACTGGGCTGATGTGGAACGTGGAAAGGGTTGGCGTCCAGGCAGCAGTGGGTAGGCTCCAGGTGGGCTCCACGATGGCCTCTGCCCTGCCCCTCCCAGGAAGGTAGCTCTTCACTTTCAGCTCTGGGCTTTGGGTTCCAGACTCTGGGTCCCAAGTGGCAGACGCTCAGTGACAAGGCCTGGTGGAGGTGTGATGTTAGTGGGTCACCCTCAATGCTGCCCCCGCAAACCAAGAGCCCTGGTGGAGGATGTGGCCCCAAATCACTTCCCCCAAAATGGCCGCAGCCATGCTTGCTCTGCGGACACAAGGGCAGAACTGAGCCCACCCCGGAGAAACGAGAGAAAGAAAGGGCAGGACCAGGGTGGGCACAGAGCCGTGCGGAGGGCTCCGGACACGGGCAAAAACCTCACTTTTCTCACCTGTAAGAGAGGGATGATACTAGCCCCTCTCCCACAAACATTGTATTGAAAAAATTAACAGAGACACAAAGCCGTATGCCTGACACACGGACATCACTAGCTGTGTGAGCCTGGGTAAGTCACCTAGCCTCTCTGAGCCCCTGTAGAATGGAGGTAATAACAGTACGTACCCCCTAGGGACGCTGTAAAGATTAAACGATCGAATGCAGAAAAAGGGCTTCAAACAGGGCTTGGCAGGCCTTAGGGACTACATAGAGTGTTGGCTGTTCTATTTTTCTAGTAAATCCTCAGTAGCTCCCAAGGGGGCCGGGTCACTCTGGACTCAGCTCCTTTTTTCTCTCTCTCCCTCTCTCAGGAGAAAAGCACCTGCTATCCCTCCCCCCTTGCCGGGAGGAGCAGAATCGAGAGACAGGTCTCTCTGAGGCCTCAGCCTTCCTTACTCAAGGGTTCAGGGACCTGGACCCTGGGAGGCTGAGGGGGCGGGGGGAGCGAGTGAAGAGGTGATGCTGGCAGCTAAATTTGCTCCTCCAGGCTGTCAGTCCCTTAATCTGGTCCCCGAGGAGCAGTGCAGAGGCTTCACTCTGGATGACAAACGAGGAGGGGAGAGGCCTGCCCTGCCCGCACGCCGGGTGAGTAATGGCCTTGCATTAAGATATTAGGCCTGGACGACAAGATGTGCTCCTGCTCCCCATTGGCCCCCAGCAAGGCCGGGAAGAGAGCTGGGGGAGAGGAGGAGGGGTTCCAGTGAGGGCTTGGGAAGCAGGGTGGGGGGCCCAGTGAGAGAGAACGAGGGACACAGAGACATGGCAGAGAAAGAAGACACACATAGAGAGAGGGAGGGCAGGAGACAGACACAGGATGAGGGTATCAGAGAGAGAGAAAGAAACAGACAGAAACACAGACTCGATATGAGACAGAGGGGCAGGGGGGTGGCAGGGAGAGGGACAGAGAGACAGATGAAGACTCGGAGAGGGTGGCGAGTGGGAAGACGCCCATGCCCACACAGGGTAGGGCCAGCGCCAGGCTGGGCAGGTCAGCGGGCCAGGGGATTCAGCACCCAGGGAGGGCCATGCCGGAGGCTCGGCTTCAAGGCTGGCCCTGGTCTTTGATGTCCCTCTACTTGATCCTGAGCCTCCTGGGCCAGGAGGACAGTGGGTGGAGATAGTGGCTCTGTCAGAACTGGCTTAGATGGGGAGACAGGGGACAAAACAGAGCAAGTTCCAGCGCTGCTGACAGAGCCCCACCCTCATCGAACCCTAGGTCCCTCATAGCCTGTTCCTGTGACGCAGGGCTGCTGGGTTGTGGGGGCGGGGGGGCCTCTGGAGGAGGAGGAGGAGGAGATGGGGCCGGGCCCAGAGCAGGACGTAGAGACAGTATGGCTCAGAGATGAGGGGCCGAGTGGGGTGGAGACGGATCCCCAACAGACCACAGGACAGCGTGCCCCTGTCACCACGTCCAGCTTGGCGCGCTCAGAGATGCTCACCAGAGATGACCTCGCTGCCTGGATCTGTTCAAGTCCTGGATCTGTCCCTTCTGTTGCGTGGCCCCGAGCAGGTCATGTGATCTCACTGGGCCTCCCTCTGTCCCCATCTACAAAGTGGGGTGATTGTAGCCCCTACCGCATGAAGCTTCTGTGAGGCCCAGTGCCTAGAACAGGCCTGGCACATGTCAGTCATCCAGTGAACTTCACAAATTACCGTTAATTGTATGATTTCCCCCCAGGCCCCAGCCATGACCAATAAGAGGGCACCTAGAGCAAATCCCTGCACCCTCTTTTTATCCCTGAGGGTTCTCCCTAGGGGTTCATGCCCAGACCTGGAATCCTGGCCCACCTTGGTAAGCCATCAACTTCTCCAGGCCTCGGTCTCCTCATCTGCAGAATGAGCATACTACGAGACTTAGTGGGACTGGTGCTGTAGTCGCTTCAAAAACCCACAGCAGCCTGTCCCCATGCCCCGGCCCTCTGCTCTGAGGACCTCCCTGACTGCGTGTGCATGTGTGTACCTGCACACCAGGTGAGAGCAGGTAAGGTCTGTGAGCTCTGGATAGAGATGCTCAGACACAAAGACAAGGTGAGGGGGAGCCCCAGATCCCAGGCCCAGAGTCCCTTGTGTTGGGGAGTAGAGGTCCAGAGCCCAGTGACCCCACCCGTCTGCCTCCCCTCCCCCCAGCACCTCCTTGGCCTCTGGTCCCACTCAGCTTCATGGGTGCCCGGCTCAGACACCCCTGCTTGCTTTAACTCTGCTGTTGCCACCTTGAAGTTCTTAATGATTTTGAAGCAAGGGGTCCCGTAAATGATGCATTGGCCCTACACTTTGCTCACTCAGGGTCAACCAGGTGCCAGAGTCCCCTCCCTAGGGCTGCGGCTTGAGCAGGGAGAAGGTGCTTCAGAAAACAAAGGGGCTGCCCTCGGGAAGGGGGGCCGGGCGGAAAGTGCATGTCAGCGAGGGCAGAAAACGCAGGAGACTCACTCACTCCCTGAACCCCAGGATTAGGCGAGGCAGCAGGCCCCGGGGGAGAGGACTGGGCGGGGTCTCCACGGGGCGGGGCGGTGCTTCTGATACCGGCTGGGGAGTCAAAGAGCTGGGGGTGTCCCTGGGGAGAGCTGATCTTCCTTCAGCCACCCTGAGCTCTCCCTGCTGAGTCGCCCAGGTTTGCATGTCTTCCCCCAGCTGTGCGGGCTGTTGTCTTAGCCCCTCACGCCTTCCTGGGGTCCCAGTCCCCGGCTTCCCAGTCCTTCGAGGCCTGCGTTTCTCACCGACCGCCACCAGGAGGCGCCCCAACGCCTGCTCGGCCGGGTCCTTGGGAAGGAGGGGCTTCCTGGGGGCCGGAGCGGCGAGGGTCTGCGCGCTCCGCAAAGCTGCACCCCGCTCTCTCTTCTGCGCCCCCGCTGGGTGGCGGGGAACCCACCGGACACTCTCCACGGTGCTGCCCCGGCCTCGTCCGCGGTCCTCTGGTCGGGTCACTCCCCCAGGCCGGACCCGCGGAGTCCTCGGCCTTCGCGCGCGAGCAGAGGGCCCTGAGCCCGGGTCCGCTTGGGGCCACACCGAGGGTGGGTCGCTTTTCCCTAAGCCTCTGACCCCTGAACGTTCATGGGTTACCTGTTACCGAATCCGCTTTGTTGGGAATGGGCCAGCACTTTAAATCGTCATTCCTGGACCACCCCAGCCAGAGGGCAGGCCTGGGACCCCACAGGTTTAAGCAACTCTTTGCCTTGTGCCTACCGCTCCTCCAGGGAGCCCGCTGTCCTCCAGGAAGAAAGAACCCCCTAAATATTATTTTAAAAAAATTTAGTAGATAGTACATTCAATTGATTCAAAAATCAAAGCAATACAAAGTAAAAAGCCTGCCTTCCACCCATTCCCCAAGCACCTGGTTCCCTCCCCTCAACCCCACCTCATACCCCGAGTGGCCGCTTCTATTGATTCCTTGTGTAACCTTCTAAAGAAAAATAAATCTATGCTCCTGTTTTTCCTCCTTTCTTGTACAAAAAGTAGCACACTAGACACACTCCTGCCTGTCACTTTCACGTCTCTGCATTTAAATCTTGACGTTCTTTTCATAAACAAAGCTCTTGTTCCTTTTTCAGGGCTGCATGATACTCCATTGGATGGCTACACACAGTTTATTTACTTCGGTGCGTTTTTGGTGAATAACAGGTGGTTGTTTCTTTGTTGCTCTCATTAGCAAGGCTGCAGGGAACGTCTTTGTGTATCTTTTCTTCCGTGAGCATGCCTTCGTGCCTGTCTGAGGATGAAATACTCAGAGTCAGGGGACTGGTTACAGATCGGGAGTGTTTGTAATTTGGGGAGGTACCCGGCAGGTGTCCCAATCGCCCTGCAGGGGGCTTGTAGCACCGGGCACTCCCCAAGCAGCCACCCTTTCTCTTCAGCCTCACCAGCAGAGTGCACTCACTGCCCACAAGTTCACTTATATTCAGTGCCCCTACGGTCCGGCTTTGACCTCCAGGCCGTAACCCCAAGGTCTGTGTCACCCCAGTACTCAGGCCTTCTTTTGCAACACTTTGTACATTTGAAATGATTGCTATATTGTGTCATCATTATTATTATTATTATTATTTCCTCGATGTTTGTACCTCCAGCCTGTACGCTCCACCCAGGCAGGGACTGTACCCAGTCCCCGGCACAGTCCCCGGCACGTGGATGCTGAGTACCCCTTTTGCTGGCTAGGACCGCCCCCGTGTGCCCCGCACCCTTGCGGGCGCCTTGCCTGGGTGGCCGCAGCTGTCCCTCCCAACCTCCTTATGAGTGATGCCTTGGTACTAGGACCATAGAACAGGTGAGACTGAGGCCCAGAGATGGGAGGGGATTTGCTAAAACGACTCACAGCTGGGACGTCCTTTCTCCTTAGTCCTTGTCCCTCCTCCTGAGACCCTGGCTTTAAGTTCCCTATCTGGCCTGTGGGGTCCCAATCTCCAGGGGCAGTCAGCCCGGGTCAGGAGCACTCCAAGCTCAAGACTGGTCCCCTTTGCACAGCCGACGGTGATGGGGGCCTGCCTGAGCCCTGGGGGCCTCGTCGGCTTGTAGGCTCAGGCCCCCCGTTTCATGGCAGCCTGGGCCACAGTGACGCCAGCAACTCTGCAGCGAGCAGAGCCCCTTCCCAGACGCTCCACGGCTGCGCTGGCTTTGTGCCCGGCTGTCACTCTGTTCCCCAGCGGCTCTTTGTGGCAGCAGCCTGCCTCCCTGCCTCCCATTAATCATGTGTGCTGGATTTTTTTTCTCCAGCAATTTATTTCAGCAAATGCAATCTGGGTGTGCCGGCAGGTGGGCCGGACTCGAGGAGCCTGGCTTTGCTGTCAGGCCAAGAGGCACGGCTTGCCAGCACCCTCACAATAGACACCAGGCCTGGCCGAGCCCTGGGGTGGCACCCTGGGGACCCCGGGGACCTGCCTCATCCCCACATCACCATGACCCCAGGGGCCCAAGCAGCCCAGCAGACCCAGTTTGCTCCACTTTCTTTATGTCCCCGCACAGCCAGCCGGCTAAGGAGGGACAGGGGGCGATTAGCACCGATGTCCTCAGCCTGAAAGAGGTATTCCGAAGTCTTTTCTGACGACCATGATCTAGAGAAGGAGGAGTCCTCCCTCCTGAAGCCCCCTCCTCCCTGGCACTGCTAGGCAGCCTGGCCCCGATTCCCAGGACGGCCCCCCATCCCCACAACTTGTGTCCTCCTTCCTTTATCACCCTGGGCCTCTCTCTCTAGGCTGTCAGCAGGATGCAGCCTCCTGGGGCGGGATGGCCTGACACAGCCCTGATGCCAGGACAGCAGCTGGGGCTGCTTAGCGGGGATTTCAGGTCCTGAGGTAGCGTTCCCGGTTATCTGTCCACTTCTAGGCCTTGGAAGCAGGAAGGAAAGGGCTATGGGCACTAGAAGGCAGGGGCTGTCCGTCTGGCCCTGGCCCTCACCAAGCCCTTTACGGCCCCTACCATGCCTCCCACCCCTGCAGCATCCCCAGGGGTCCAGGCCCTAGCCCACGGGCACCTGCTTCCTCTTTTGGTACCCCGCAGTCCCAGCATGCCCTTCCCCACCCGGCCTGGCTGCCTCTAATGCTGCAGATAATTCCCGCTGTCGCAAAGCCATTACCCTGCAAATGGGCTGTGCTTCAGAGTGTGTGTGTGTGCACGAACACACACACACACACGCAGGGGAGGGGCAGCTGCAGCAGGCAAAGCGCCTTGTTATGCCTCCCTCACCGCCATAATTGCCTCAGGGGATATATCGGCTCCATCCTCTACTCACCTGTCTCTGGTCCCCTGCCCTGGCCGCTGGCCTCAGCTGGCCCGCCCCGGTGAGGGGGCCTGGAGCTCTGGGCAGGGGACCGATGTGATATGCCCAGCTGGAGCGTTCCAAGGCCTTGCCGAGGGCCCTTGTGTGTATGCACTCCCTCTTCTCCTCCATGCCTGGCAGGTGGACTCAGAAAGAGAGGCTGAGGCACCCCTCCCATGCCACCCAGACCTCAGGGGTCCTAGGGAGTCGAGCTGACGGGGCTGGGCAATGTGGATGCTGGAGACACTTTGGTGGCCTCCATGGGCCTGGTTTCTCCTCTTCCTCCTCGCTCCAACCCTTCCGGGTCCCTGGTCTCCCAGCATCCGCTTTGTCTGCCTTTTGCAGACCCCACCTCTAGCCCCAGGTGCCAGCACAGCTGCTCCACCTCTAGTTCTGCCCCGGGAGCTGGCTAACCCCACCCCCCCTTCAAGAACCTTTGACCTTTGTGTCAAACCTTGGAAAACCCTGACAGGTTGGTACAGCCGAGAAGCACCTATGGACTCAGGAGGCAGAGCTCGTGGAGGTCAAGGGTGTGGAGATCAAGGTCAATTCCGCAGGCAGAATTGGTTTTATTCTCTGCTCTCCCAGTTTCTAGGGGTGAGGGCTTAGCCACCTCACTCTACTTCCCTGAGCCTCGATGGCCTCATCTGTAAAATGAGTCCAGTATCACCTGCCTCGAACAATTGTAAAGGTTTAACACACCGTAATACATGGAACCATATGAAACCGCCTTTATTTAAGTAGTTTCTGACATCAATGTTTATTGGGGGACCCATTGCATTGACAGGCTTTGTATCACTGATAAGGTTTCTACTCCATGCCCTGCACTTTTCTTTCATACTCTTCATATTTCGCATTTCTATAAATGCCACCTGCTGGTTTTAAAGAATTCAAGAAACGGGAAAACAAAGAAGACAGTAAAAAGCTCAACAAAATAAAAAACAAATCTCCCTATTAGAAATAGCCATCATTCATGAATAATCACCATTTCCGGAAATCTCTTTTGCATTGACGCAGATAGAAGTTCAGAGAGATAAATTGGTAGAAATAGTGAAGGGATCTAATGAAATATTTTAACGATAATTCATTAACTCTAATTTATGAACAAAAGGAAAGAAAGAGAAATAATACTGAAGAAGGAAACCACGACTCCAGGAAAAATGTCTCTCCATCCGAGAGACAGGGTTTTCTGAAAAGATCATCTTGTGTCAACAAAATGAAAGCAGTAAGAATAAAAATATATTGATAAGGTAGGATCTACCAGGTAGGAGAAGGAGAAATGGAACATTATAGTAGAAATGGAAGGTATTAAATTAGCAAATTTCAGAGAAACACACGTGACGGCCAGATTGAGGGGAGGGAAAGGATCTTATGGTGATCACAAGAAAGACGAAAGACATATCAAGAGAGAAGAATCAGGTGGAACCGTGAAATGGTTCGCGTTCTTTTAATCACAAGGTTGAAAAGTGGTATTGAACATTTTACACTCATTCGACTTAAGAGAATTTTGCCTAGACGCGCCCTCTTTACCTCCAGGTTTCCAACATGTTTACATTGTGCAAAAAAAAAAAAGATGTCACTTCTGGCACGTTGTAAATATTGACACTTTTAGATACAGCTGTTCCAGCAGGCTTTTGAATGTATCTCAGCCCTCGCATCGGCTGGGCTGAAGACGTGAGGGAGGGTTCTCTCTCCACCATGCCGCCTGGAAGGGCCTCTCCCGCTCGGAGGAGAGAGTGTGGGGGTGCACGGATTCTGACGGGGGTCTGGCTCTGAGTCCTGCAGTGGGCAAGGAGGTCTGAGGAGGAACTGCCCCTTCACCTAGACTGTGGGAGACGGAACCCCTTACACAGGGAAGGACCCCACGGGGCAGCCTGCAGTGGAGAAATGACAGCTCTGAAGACAACCCCAGAGGGTGATGCTGAGATAATGGCTGGAAGTCCCGTCCACCACGTTCCCCGGAGAAGCATTTAAGGAGAAAGTGCACCGATCACCGACAATGGACAAAATAATTTCACAAAACGTGGATTTAGACGGGACCCGCAGAAGTGGGTAAAATTGACCCAGACTTGGGGTGGGGTACGCAGAGGAGAGGAGGGGGCTATGACCCTGCCATAGGAATGGGAAGTGGAGCCAGGGGAGGGGGAACTGGGGTGTGAGTGGACAGACTTGCAGTCCATGCTGTGAGGCGCCCCATATTTGGGGGTGGGGATTTTACCTGAGGCCAGCTGGGGCAGGAGGGACAATGAAGAGGTAGCAACTCCAGGTCTTCTTGCTCCTCTGGCCTCCTGCCTGGAAGACCAGTGGGGGGACAAGGGGGAGCGGGGCAGGCTCTGCACTGGTGCTGTGGCCTGGCCCACCTGGCTTTGGCAAGATCCGAGGGGCTGAGGGACATCGGGGCTGAAAGGGCAGGAAGTGAGCGCCCCGAAGGCTCCCCCAGCGGGAATGTCCACAGGGGCCCCCGTCTTAGGGGGCTTGCTCCCCGGCCTTATGCAAGCACCTGTGAGTAGAGGTTGGAGGACAGGTCGAAGCCGCTGGCCTCTCCACCCAGAGGCTGCCACCTTCTCTGCTCTCCGGGCCCCTTACGCTGATGGCTGTCCAGTGGAACCACAGGTGAGTTTCCTTTGGATACTTTCTCAGACCTCTGCTTCTGCTTCAAACATAGGCCATGTCGGACTAACACCCTCCGGGCCCAGAATTTGAAGGTCATGAGTAAAAAGATAAATACACCCTATCTAGATACACATGCTATCGAGATGGAGGAGAGATATTCTGAGGAGTGCGAGTGTCATTTCCATCCTCGTGACATTCACTCGCAGTACTCCACACGCAGGTGGTGTTTGAATCAAGTGTGGGGTGCCTGGCGAGGGAAGGGGGTGTGCACAGAGGGGTGCTGGGAGATGTCCAACAACTGACATGCAGACCGCGGGAAAGCTCCCTCTGATCTTCAGGGTCTGCTGATCCCCGTGGTGTAAATACCCCCACTATGGCTGACTGCGGGCTCCTGACGTGAGGTCACCAGGAGCCAGTATGAGCCGACCCCAGCGCGGCACCGGGTAGGTGGCAACCTCCAGTGAAGTCCAGGGTGTGGAAACTTCCTTGTGGTCCATGCCCAGACAGATGAGGAACCGAGATCCCGGGGCATCGCAGCAGCGGTCAGTCGGGGGAAGGAGAGCTTCAGGGAGGAAGAGGAGGTCGTGAGCATCCGCTCTGCCCAGTGGCATGGAAGGAAGACGCTGGAAAAGCTGGCTCCACATCGTGGCAGCTCACCTGTCACCTCTGCAGGTCTGGGGCTCTGTCTTAGTGGAGGCGCCTTCACCTGTGCAGAAGGAACAGGGCTGGAGAGGAGAGGGCGGTGTCCCCAAGGGGACAATGTGACAGACAGAACCCATTCTGGAAAAGGACCAGGCCTGCCAACGCCACCCTGGAGGGAGCAGCATAAACTGGGGTAATGGGATTTTTTTTTTCTGGCCCCAAGGAAATGTTGGGGAGGGGGTGGGTGGAAGGGCACCTCCTCTCTGCCCCAGGTGGGACTCGGTCCCAGGACAGCTGCCCATTTCGTGACCCTTCCTGTGAGACTCTAGAAGGCTCCTCCACTGCCAGATCAGGGTCACAGCGGATGGGGAACAATGCTGGACGGGCCAGGCGGGCCCTGCGCAGGGGCAGGGGGTCTGGGAGCGCGTCAGAGGCTGCGGCGGCCTGTCCTCCCTGAACTGGGCCACTGGTGGGGCCTTTGATCTCCCGCCTTCGTCCCCCGTCCCCCGGGCCACTGCGGCATCTCGCCTGCCTGCCTGCCTGTCGCTGCCCCTTCCCACCCCTCTACCCCCGGTGCGGCAATTACGGCCCTAATTAGGGCGCTTTGATCATCTTTAGAAATGGCCACATTGGGGAGGGACGCTGCCAAGCAATTAGGGACAGAGGAGCTGGGAGCTCTGGCACCTCCTCAGGGGGTGGGTTGGCCCAGGACCCTCAGATACCCCCTGCCCTCCTCCCTCCAGGAGTGTGTGCCCCCAGCATAGCTGTCAACTCCTCAGGGAGTCGAGGCCGATGGGACACCCCCACCCCATCTGAGCCCTGGAGATGAGGCCGGCCCCTGCCCACCGGCCCCCCTTGGCCTGGCCCCCAGCCCAACCGTCAGCTCTCGGGGCCGGTCTAGGCCCCTTTGATGCAGCCGCAGAGACAAGGGCTCCTTTGACAGAAGCGGGGGACCTCCGCGCCGGATGATGAGACTTCAAAGGTGAGGGTCCGAGCCCACGACCCTGCGCCCTCCCCCAAGCCTGGCCCCCTCCCGTGTACACCCCCAGTCCGTCCTCTATATAGCCCCCCGAGTGGCACTGCCCTGTGGGCTCCGGGAGCTCAGGGCCAGGTGAGGGACGGACAGCCACGGCAAGCGGGGAACTTTGATGGAAGAGAAGAGGGTCAGATGGTTTGAGGGACGAGCGTCCAGTGTGCCCAGGACAGAAAGGCAGCGGGAGGCAGGCACCGCAGGGTGGACTCTGAGGGTTGGTGGCCCCGCTCCGGTTCACCATGCTTCTGGCTGTGCTGCTGCTGCTGCTGCTGGCCCCCCAGGGCCCACGGTCTGCCCGTGGGCACCCACTGTACATGCGCCTGCCCCCCAGCACCCTGCAAGGTGAGCCTGGGGTTGGTCTGAAGGAGCGGCCGAGGTGGGAGGACCAGAGGTGTGGGTCCAGGGCAGGGGAACTTGAGCTCGTCACTCCCATTCACGAGGACCTCTGGCTCCTTCTGCCCACCCTTCTGCCTGGAGAAGGTTGCCAGGAGCCTGGCAGGCTGAGGGAGGATGAGGATGGGAAGGGCGTGCGGTAGGGAAGCCACCAGGCTTAGCAGGGCGGAAAGGGACCAGACGGCATCTTGGCTCTCTGGGACCAAAGGGAGGCAATGCAGCCACAGTCACCTGTGTTGATAAGTCTGAGTTCTACCTTCAAGGTGCTGTTTTTCCTTCAAGGTTGTTAAGGAAAGGCCCTTTCCAAAGATTCCAGCCCAGCTCCGTTGAATTACACAGATATCTCGGGCCGAGAATCCAGAACCATCCTCTCTGCGTGCTGGCCCCTGGGATCTGGGGGCTCTCTCTGCCCTCCCATTCTGCCCCAGCCCTCTCGGAGGCCAGCCTGCTTCCCCGTGGGCCTCCTGAGGCAGGACCCCAGGCTGGGGCGGGGAGGACATCCTGGCATGACTTGGGCCCCGTGTCCCAGCAGCTCTGTCAGCCCAGGGGACGAAGGCACTGCAGGCTGCCCAGAGGAGCGCCCGGTGGGCAGTGAACCTGGTGGCGATGGAGATCCAGCACAGGGTCCACGAGTGCGGAGGCTGCGCCAACCACACCACCAGCCGGTGCCCTGGTGAGCGCCCGCTGACTGCTCTGGGCCCAGTCTCCTGTCCACCCCCCTCTCCCTTCAGACCTGACTCCCTCTTGGAGGCAGAGGCTGGGTTAGGCTGCGACCAAGACAACACTCAGGAAGGTCCCTGGGAGTGGCAAGGGTACAGCAGGTTGGGGCACAGCTCCTGCAAGGGCGGGAACAGCCTGGGCTCATTTGGTGAACAGTGAGAAGTTTATGGCTGCTAAACAGACCCGGACAGCCAGAGGGGAAAGAGAGGGCTTTGGCCCAGCTTGGGGCGGAGGGAGGAGGGAGGTGGCAGTGACGCTCAAAGGTTTCTTTCTCAGCAGGACCTGGGCGACCGAGGCCTCAAGACCCCCTCCTCCAGGAGCCGCGTGAGCCAGGTGAGGCCGAGAAGTTTCAAGGGGACAGGGCTGAGAGCAGGTGGACCCTGGAGGAAGTCGGCCAGGATTTGTCCCTTGTGACAGCGCATCCGCCTTTCTAGGGCCCTGTGGCGAGAGGCGCCCGGGCACGGTCAACGTGACGCAGGCTCACGGTCGCATTGTCGGGGGCAGCGCGGCGCCGCCGGGGGCCTGGCCTTGGCTGGTGAGGCTGCAGCTCAGCGGGCAGCCTCTGTGCGGAGGTGTCCTGGTGGCGGCGACCTGGGTGCTCACCGCGGCGCACTGCTTCGCGGGGTATGTCCCGCCCACAGCTCCCTGCCCAGCCCGGGTCCCCAACTCAGGGTCCAACTCCTCCCAGGTTGCTGGGCGTGGGGGACACGCGCGAGGGCTGGTCTCTGCTGCCCTCTGGCGGCGGCTGACCCCCCACCCCGGCTCCTCGCCTTAAGGTGCCCGCGCCGTCCAGACGCGCTCGGATCTTGGCGACCCGGGCCGCTCCGTTCCAGCTGCTCCCGCCGCGGCCTCTCCTAGGCCCCCAAGGCGGGGAGTGGGGGGCGGAAACCGCCGGGCGTGCGGGCTCGCTGGGTGGTGCCCGCAGGCAGAGGGCAGGGTCTCTGGGGAACCCGCTGCACCCTTGTCCTGGGTGTCACCCGCCGCTCGCCCCGCAGCGCCCCGAACGAGCTTCTGTGGACGGTGACGCTGGCCGAGGGTCCCCCGGGGGAGCCCGCTGAGGAGGTGCCGGTGAACCGCATCTTGCCCCACCCCAAGGTGAGAGGGCAGCCCCCAGGCCCTCCGAGCTGGGGTCGGCACCCGCTGACGCCGCGCCGCCGCTCGCTCCCTCCCTCCCTAGTTCGACCCGCGGACCTTCCTCAACGACCTGGCGCTGGTGCAGCTGTGGACGCCGGTGAGCCTGGCCGGGCCGGCGCGCCCCGTGTGCCTGCCCCGGGAGCCCCGCGAGCCCCCCGCGGGCACCGCCTGCGCCATCGCCGGCTGGGGCGCGCTCTTCGAAGGTACGCGCGGGGCAGGGGCCGGGTGAGCTGCGCGTGCGCGCAGGGAGAAGGGCGCTGGGGTGATGGAGTTTGGGTAGACCCGGGTATAAAGACCCTACTACGCCCAGCTTTCTTCACAAAATGCTGCCAGATCTTGCAAGAGGGGAGGACTCACAGAGGAGGGGATACTCCAAGCGGGGCCGCTGCCCTCCAGGCCTGAGCCCCCTCCACCGATTCGGTTCCCTGCAGACGGGCCTGAGGCCGAGGCGGTGCGGGAAGCCCGCGTGCCCCTGCTCAGCGCCGACACCTGCCGCAGGGCGCTGGGCCCCGGGCTGAGCCCCGGCACCATGCTCTGTGCGGGGTACCTGGCCGGGGGCGTCGACTCATGTCAGGTACGGGCCTGGCCCGTCGGAGGGCGCGGGGTGGGCCTCTATGCGCGGAGCCTCTCTGTCCTCAAGGCTAAAATGGGGACGAGGGCGGTAACCCCAGCAGAGCGCAGAGCTGCCTCATCCTGCCAGGTGGTCGCTGAGCGGGGCGGAGAGATGCAGTGTCCTCTCTCTCTCTCTCTCTCTCTCTCTCTCTCTCTCTCTCTCTCTCTCTCTCTCTCTCTCGGCACGGTCCCCACAGGGTGACTCTGGAGGCCCCCTGACCTGTTCTGAGCCTGGCCCCCACCCCAGGGAGGTCCTGTACGGAGTCACCTCCTGGGGGGACGGATGCGGGGAACCTGGGAAGCCCGGGGTCTACACCCGCGTGGCCGTGTTCAAGGACTGGATTCAGGAGCAGATGAAGGGTGAGCGCCGGGTTCCCACTGGCCCCTCCGTAGAGGGTCCCGCCGACCCCGCCTCAGAAGCCCAGTCCTGTTTCCATCTCGCGTGTCGCCAGTCCCCTTCTGCGTCAGGAAAGCCTGTCTCTCCCTGGGACAGGGCTTCGGGGGCTAGGACCCCCAACGGGGCATGAACTGGCTCTTCCTGTCCCCGCAGCGGCCCCCAGCAGCCGCGAGCCCAGCTGCAGGGAGCTTTTGGCCTGGGACCCGCCAGAGGAGCCGCCGGCAGACACCGCCCCGCCCTGCGCCTTCTACGCCCAGCTGTGCCCGGGGCCCGAGGGTGCGTGTGCGCCCCTGGCGCACCAGCAGTGTCTGCAGCGCCGGCGGCGATGCGGTCAGTCCGGTTCCCCGGGGCCGGGCGGTGGGACGAGGAGCCGGGCCCACGTCTGAGCGCCGCTCACGCCCTGCCTGGTCCTCCCCGCAGAGCTGCGCTCGCTGGCGCACACGCTGCTGGAGCTGCTGCGGGGCGCGCAGGAGATGTTCGGCCCGCGCGCGGGGATGCGGCGCCTGGCCCCAGCCCCGGCTCGCTCCGCCACGTCGCTCCGGGCGCCTCGCAGGCACCCGGCACGCGAGCAGCGGCTGCACCCAGGTACCCCCCGCGCCCTCGCAGGCCAGCCCTGGCCCCACCCCTGCGCCGCGGAGTCGTTCCCCTGATCGCACTTCTCCCCAGGTTCGCGGGACGCCGGCATGCAGTTGCCCAAGCCGAGGCCCGAGCAGCGCGGCGACGCGCGTGGTAATGACGCCCCCTGCCGGCCATCCCCAGGGGCGCAGGCCAAGGGCTGGCCCAGGCCTGGAGGGGATTCTCTGGGATCTGCCCTGGGAAGCAGTTACCCCACGGGGCAACGGGCAGACCTGCTGTCCCCCTTCCCCGAATCGGGGGGGGGGTGGATCACTCCTTGGGCCTACTTGATGAGGCTTTGGGCCCTCATCAGTGTCAGGAAATGCTCGGCTTTGAGTGAGCACTCAGCCTCTCTGAGCCTTAGTTTCCCCATCTGTAGCATGAGGAGATGTCTGCGCTTTGGCGGGTGTCCTGAGGTCCTGGTGGGAACGCACCCCAACCCCATGCTGTGTGTCAGTTCTGTTATTCCTGGGCCTCTCCCTTCCTGCAGGCTGTCGTGGCCTGGAGCCACTGAAGCAGAAGCTGGCCACCCTCCAGGACGCTCATGCCTGGATCTTACAGGTCCCCTTGGAGCGCCTGGCCATGGACTTTCAGGAGGTAGGACCCTGGGCTTCCCAGAATCCTTCACAGTGGCCTCGGAAGGCTGACCTGGGTCAGCCCCGATGGGTAGGGGTGGGGCACACCAGCAGGTGGGGGGGAGGGGCAGGTGGGCAGTCCAGAAGAAAGGGATGGAGAGGGCAGCTTCCTGTGAGCTGGGGTGCTGGGTGGGTGCAAAGGGGAGAGGGGGACGTGTGAGTAGAGGGGCTATGAGGGTGTCCAGGTGTGCAGGAAGTGTGCAGGGTTGGGGGAGTTAAGGAAGGGAGAGGGTTTGAGGGGGCCAGGATGGTTTGGATGAGAGTTTGGGGGCCAGAAGTAGAGGACCAAGAGTAGGGTGGTGGGCCAATGAGCGCCCTCCTCCCTCTGCAGGTCCTGGCAGATCTGGGCTCCAAAACCATAACGGGGCTCTTCCGAGCCTGGGTTCGGGCAGGCTTGGGGGGCCGCTACGTGGTCTTCAGCAGCCTGGTGGGCCTGGAGCCGGCCACACTGGCCCTCAGCCTTCCGCGGCTGCTGGTCCAAGCCCTACGGACCTTCCGCTTGACCGCCCAGGCCGAGGCAGAGCCCAGGGGAGCCCGGGTGGGTGTGAGACAGGACCAGCGGCTTGGGGAGAAGGGGCGAGACCCACCCCGCTCTTAGGTCCCCCCCTCCGCCGGCCAGGCGGCCGTGAGCCCTGTCCGGGCCCCCAACCCCTGTTCAGGACCCACCGCTCCCAGGGGCTGGAGGGTTCAGGGAGCATGATGGCAAACTGTCGCTGCCACAGTCACTTGGGGGTCCCGGGCCCCATTTGTCTCCCCAGATGTGCCATCAGAAAAATCACAGTTGCTTTAATAAACATTATTTATGATCTACGGAGAAAACTCTGGCGCTTTCTTGGGATGGGAACCGGGAGGGTGGCTATTAGCTCTCTGGGAGTGGCGCCCACATAGGGCCCAGCCTCCAGAAGCAGTTGGCCGAGGTCACAGAGACACCGGAGAGTGGCTGCTAAGCCCCCATCTGAGCAGACCCGTCTGCCTCCCACGAAATCGCAGCAGCTGACATGCCTGTCACCACTCCCCTATCCATGGCTGACTAGCGCCTCCCCCCAGCCCTCACCCCCACCGCTAACTGTGAGGGAGGGGTGCTAGCCTGGAATCTTTGCCTCTTGCCCTCGGGCTCCTGACCAGCTGGCCAGTGCCTGTCCCCACCCCCCTCATCACCTGCCGCCAGTTCTCTACCCTGCTTCAGAGGTGTCAGATTGCATTTCCGGCTGCCTCCCCCTTTGCCCCTCCACCCCCACACTGCACCTGTTCCCTGTACCACCCACCCACATTCCCCAGCCCTGTGGACCGGAGGGGCAGATGCAACGCCTAGTCAGAGGGACAGGATGGAGGGGCCTGTGTTAACGCTGGGGCTGCTGGCTGCTCTGGTCATGTGTGGTAAGAGTGGATATCGCCCCACGGTGAGGGGTCCCTCAGGGTGCCCACCCAGGTCCCCTTCCCCTCCTACACGGTACTAACCTCCCCCAGCCTCAGGCCCCCCTCCCAG
Organism: Macroglossus sobrinus; assembly: GCA_004027375.1. Taxonomy (NCBI): domain Eukaryota; kingdom Metazoa; phylum Chordata; class Mammalia; order Chiroptera; family Pteropodidae; genus Macroglossus; species Macroglossus sobrinus. Next base: position 28,571 of record PVKZ01003475.1, read on the forward strand.
CCTCACTGCCATTTCTCCCTGGAGGGCACCGCTCCGAGCCTCTTACTCAGCCCAGCCCCATGGCCCAGCGGGACCTCAGGGCACCTTCCTCCCAGGGCTCCCGCCCAGGGCCCACCCCTGTGTCCGTGCTCCCCAGGCTGGGGCCTGAACGAGGAGGAGCGGCTGATCCGGCACCTGTTTGTGGAGAAGAAATACAACAAGGAGCTGCGGCCGGCCGCAGGCAAGGAGGAGAGCGTGCAGATCTCGCTGGCCCTCACCCTCTCCAACCTCATCTCCCTGGTGAGCAGTGACCCCCCACCACCACCTCACCCGGTGTCTGGGCTGGGGACTGGAGGGCAGGGACCGCAGCCTCCAGGCCTGATTGTCTCCCAGACAGGGCTGGCCATGGAGGAAGTTCAAGGCCCCAGGCCTTGAGGGGCCTAAGGAAGTGTGCCCTGGCCGCTCTCCATGCCCGGTGCTGCCCCCAGGCCTCAGGCTGATGTCCCGTCCCCTCCAGCTGCAGCTCTGGGGGAAGCCCCTCGAATCACACCCATGACACACTTCAGAGGCCATGCATCCTTCCTGCTCCCCGGGGCAGGAGTCTGGCTGGACCCGTCGCCATGGTTTCCCCTGGGTGTCGGCTGGGAGGAGGCGCCAGGTGAATGAGCAATGGAAGAATGTGCTGTGTTGTTTGGTTACAGAAAGAAGTCGAGGAGACCCTGACCACGAACGTGTGGATTGAGCACGTAAGAACAACATCCCACACAGAGCCAGGGGATGGCGGGGTGTGCAGGGCTCAGGCTCCCCTGGGGGATCCCCACCCCGCCTCAGACACCGTCCTCTGGGAGGGCCTGGCCCCCGCCTGCAGGGAAACCACAGGCTCGGCCGCCCTTCCCCTCCCCCCGCCGAGGGCAGCCGCCAGCCCAGGGAACCTTTGGGTGGACTGGCATTCTCCGCCCGCTGGAAAAGTCAGCCCAGTATTCTGATTTTATTCGAAGACACTCTCTGCCACGTGTCAGAAGTTCATAATCCAGACAAATCTACAACCGCAATGGAAATAGGGCTCACTGAGGTGTGCAGGGCACATACATCCTACGCGACTGTGCATGACGGGCCTGAGTCGCCACTCTGTACACACCTCCCCCAGACCTCTTTGGTCACAGCCCTGGGACCCTGTCCAGTCTCCATTCCAGGAAGTGGGGCGAGCGAGGGAACCAGGATGACAGAGGAGCCGCCTGCTGACCTTCCTGTCTGCCTCCAGGGCTGGACAGATAGCCGGTTGCAGTGGGACGAGAAAGCGTTTGGGAACATCAGCATCTTGCGCCTGCCCCCCGACATGCTGTGGCTCCCAGAGATTGTTCTGGAGAATAAGTTGAGTGGCAGCCCCTTGCCCAGCCCTGCCCGGCCTCCCCCCGTCACCTGCCTTCACTTCCTTACGCGCCATGAGCCTCCCGCTCCAGGCCCAGGCTTCTGACCGCCCTCCCTCCCCCGCCTCCCCCAGCCCTGGCATCCCCACGCTGGCCGGTGCTCACTGTGGCCCTTGTCCCTGTCCCCCAGCAATGACGGCTCCTTCCAGATCTCCTACTCCTGCAACGTGCTGCTCAGTCCTTCGGGCTACGTGTACTGGCTGCCGCCCGCCATCTTCCGCTCGTCCTGCCCCATCTCCGTCACCTACTTCCCCTTCGACTGGCAGAACTGCTCCCTCAAGTTCAGGTACACCCCCTCATCCATCCACCCCTCCCTCCGGGGCACCCTGCCAGGTAGATGAAGCAGCCTCAGGTGCAGCACCCCCCACTCCTCCATCCTGATTAGAGCTCCCCTCCCCTCTGACCCACCGTGACCTCCCTGTGCCAGCCCTCCCCCATCACTAGCCCCAGCCAGTGTCTGAGGACCCCCCTCCACTGCCCTCCCCAGTTCACTCAAGTACACGGCCAAGGAGATCACCTTGACCCTGAAGCAGGAAGAAGAAGACGGCCGCTCCTACCCCGTGGAGTGGATCATCATCGACCCCGAGGGCTTCACAGGTGCGGGGAGCAGCTGCTGGTGGGTGGGCGGGCAGGTGGGCCCCTCACACCCTCCTCCACCGGTACACCCACAATCACACTCACACCGCGAGGTACACGCGTGCACACTCACACTCACTGACACAAATCCAGCACGTGAAAAGGAAAAGAGACCCAACTGGGGAGATTGTGTCCCAAAGGCAGAGACACACAGGGACCAGTGCCCCACTGCCCGGCCCTGCCCCGGCCAGAAAACCCTCTGGGTCTACACAGGGTCCCTGGGGATGAGGGTGGCTGACAGATGAGGGGGGTGGTTAGTCTTCCTGTCCCTGGAGAGCCCAGGGGTGCGGTTGGGGCTTCGGCTGTCATCCCAATAGGGCGTATGTCACGCCCTCCCAATGCCCTCACCCCCTATCTGTGACCAGGTTCAGATCTCTCATGGGGTCCCTACCACCTGCCCTGTCTGTCAGAGGAGCCCCACGTCCTGCTTGTCCCAAGGCGGGTACATCGTGGGTTGGGGGGGTGCTTACTCTCACTGCCTTCTTATGCCCAAGACTCCTTATTTTAACCATATATGGCCCCAGCTTCTATTTTTCCCAAGGAGGAAAAAAAAAAATCAAGCCCAGAGGCAAATTTCCCCCGCACAGTTTGAAACCTCCATCGCAAACCCTAGGGAAGGACCCACAAACAGAAGCCGAACCCCTCACTGCGTGCCCCCCAGGGCCCCGCAGACTGGCCTACGCCCGTTGGGTGGTCAGCTCCGTGAGCCCCTCGTCTTCCCCCGGGGACCCCACCCTCGGCCCTCTTGCCCGGCCTGACCCCAAAGCGTCCATGTGCTGCCCTCAGAAAACGGGGAGTGGGAGATAGTGCACCGGCCTGCCAAGATCAACGTGGACCCCAGCGTCCCCCTGGACAGTCCCGGCCGGCAGGATGTCACCTTCTACCTCATCATCCGCCGCAAGCCACTCTTCTACGTCATCAACATCCTGGTGCCCTGCGTGCTCATTTCCTTCATGATCAACCTGGTCTTCTACCTGCCGGCCGACTGTGAGCCTCGGCCTCCCCCCTCCCCCCACCTCCACTTCCAGGCAGTCCCTCCCCATCCTGGAGGGCACCAGAGTGTCAGCCACTTCAACCCAGCCCCTCACTTCCTCCTGAGAACCACCCGGGGGGTCGCCACTCCTGGGGGTTCCTGCTGAGGGTCCAGGCATGAGGGGCATGTTGCCAGGCAAGGGGAGGGCCCTGTGACCCTGTCTGACAACCCCCCTCATGGTCAGGGCCCCTGGTTGTCTCATCCCTCTTGTATCCTGCTTCTTCTGCCTCTAGCGATAGGCTTCCCAACGACCTTAGACTGACCCTCTGGCAGAGAAGAGGTCAGGTCTGTTACGGTCACCGTGTGTGACTGTGGGCCTAGCACACACACACAGGAGGCCGTCACCTGCTGAATCAGCGGGCGGATGCAGGATCCCTAGGAAGCCAGGGTGTGGAGGCAGGCATCCACTCTCACCTGGGTCACGGAGGGCACCTGCCACCTATGCTCACTCAGCTCCAGAATATTATTCACTATGAGCAGAGCACAGTGAGTCCCAATGCCGCCCCGCCCCGGCCCCTGGCAGCCAGGGTAGAGACTGCAGGACCAGAGGAGAGAGTGGCCGGGGGACGGTCTTCTGGAAGAGGCGCTGCTTGAGCTGGGGACAGGTTGGGGGGCACATTGCAGGTAGAAAAGGGGCTCTGAGGCACGACCACAGCGGCCACTGCAGTGTGCTCAGTGAGAGCCGGGCAGTACAGGGCTGGCTGGGGTCTTTGAGTGAAGGGCTGGGACTCGGGGTGCTATGCTGGTGCTGTGAGGGCGCCCTGAGCTGTCTGTGCAGGGAGGGACACGTGCAGATCTGCGACTTAGGAGGGCCCGGTGGCAAGGGATTGCCTGCTGATGACAGCTGGTGTCGGTTGAGCTCTTACCCAGTGCCAGGAGGAGTGATGAGTGTTAAACACACTCTCTCGCTAGGTCCTCACGTGGAACAGTTGAGGAAACTGAGGCACAGAGAGGGTAAGCTACTCGCTCGGGGTCACCCAGCCAGTAAGTGTCAGAGCTGGGATTTGAAGCTAGGAACGCTAGCTCCATAGCCCATGATGTTAATTAATAAGGGCACCCCGCCTGGTGAACAAGCAGGGCAGGGTCCAACAGTGGGACCCTCTGGGACCAGAGGTCACAGCTAAGTCCAGACTCCCCCAGGTGGCGAGAAGACATCGATGGCCATCTCAGTGCTGCTGGCACAGTCTGTCTTCCTGCTGCTCATCTCCAAAAGGCTACCCCCTACGTCCCTGGCCATCCCGCTCATAGGCAAGTGAGTAACGCCACGCCCACACCATGCCATAGGCCACGCCCCCACACCACGCCCCACAGCGCCATGCCACACCAGACGCCACGCCCCACAGCTCCATGCCACGCCCCACAATGCCATGCCACGCCCATGCCATGCCCCCGCAGCACCATGCCATGCCCCACAATGCCATGCCACGCCCATCAGCGCCATGCCACGCCCCCACCACGTCCAGTCACGCCCACGCCACGCCCCTCAGCGCCATGCATGCCTCACCATGCCATGCCACGCCCCACGCGACGCCCCATGCCACGCCCCAGCCACGCCCCCAGCGCCACGCCACGCCCCTCAGCGCCATGCATGCCCCACCGTGCCATGCCACGCCCCCAGCGCCACGCCACGCCCCACAGCACCATGCCACGCCCCCACCGCATCTAGTCACGCCCACGCCACGCCCCACTACAGCCCCCGGGGCTCCAGGCCGAATATGCCCCACAGGTTCCTGCTCTTCGGCATGGTGCTGGTGACCATAGTCGTGGTGATCTGTGTCATCGTGCTCAACATCCACTTCCGCACACCCAGCACCCACGTGCTGTCCGAAGGGGTGAAGAAGGTGAGGGCTGTCAACAGCCCAAAGCAAAGCCGGGAGGTGTCCCCCTGTCCCCGTGCAGGTGAAAACGCTGCGTTTATGCATACGGGGGACTGCTCCCCAGCAGCGCCCGAGCACCGACAGCTGCCACACAGGCGGGCCCCCACGGGACGAGCCTCCCGGGGGTGTCACGTGGCAGAAGCCAGAGCACAGACGGAGAGGTTTCCTTTCCATGAATTTCCAGGACAGGCAAAACCAGGGCTTGAGTGACCTAAGTCAGCAAGGCAGAGGCCTCTCGGGCTGAGAAGGAACTGATGTGGGGCGGCACGGGGGAGCCTTTTGGGGATCACGTTCAGTGTCTGATCTGGGGGGGTGTTTACACAGTTAGACGTATCTGTACAAATCCATCTGGCTACACGCGCTTAGGATTTGCTCATCCTGTTGTATGTGTTGCGCCTGGATTGAAAAGCGGATGAAGACTGTGGGGGCGGGGGATGGGGTGCATGGGGCGGGGCGGGGGCTGCCCCGCCTCTCGAGACCATCCAGCCGCCACAGAAGGCATTTTAGCAGCATTTTCAGTCCTGAAACATTTAGAATAGGAGAGCTCAGCATTTGGGGCATTTTCCTTGCTTTTTGTTTTTCATACGTAATTCGTTTTCAGCAGATGAGTCCTGCTTCCTGCGGAAACTGACGATGGCGAGTGGGACGCAACCTAAGTGTCCACTAGAGGGGGATGGGTGTTGGGGATAAATGCCGCCATCAGGCTGGGAGCGCTTCGTGGCGGCCAGGAACGGAGTCACAGACATTTGGACGTATGAAGGTGACCCATGAAGGTCAAGTGGCCTTCCTGTGTCCCCCCTGACCTGCCACAGCTCTTTCTGGAGACGCTGCCAGATCTCCTCCATATGTCCCGCCCGGCGGAGGACGGGCCGGGCCCCGCCGCCCTGGTCCGCAGGAGCAGCTCGCTGGGCTACATCTCCAAGGCCGAGGAGTACTTTTCGCTCAAGTCACGGAGTGACCTCATGTTCGAGAAGCAGTCAGCGCGGCACGGGCTGACGCAGCGCCTCACCACTGCACGTGGGTCCCCAGTGGCTTAGGGTTTGTGCCGGCCGTGGGAGGTGAGGTGGGGGCAGGCCTCACGTCCACCTCTGGCCCCGCCGTCCACAGGCCGGCCCCCCGCAGGCTCGGAGCAGGCCCAGGAGGAGCTCTTTGAGGAGTTGAAGCCAGCTGTGGATGGGGCCAACTTCATCGTCAACCACATGAGGGACCAGAACAGTTACAACGAGGTGAGCAGCCTTAGGGCCGCCGTATACAGGTGTTCAAGTCGAGCACCGACTGATCAAGGGGATCTTAGTTTCTTGGGGCGCAGTTCCCCCCAGAGACACTAGGGATGAAGACAGTCACAGTGGGTGCAGATTCAAGGCTTCTCAGAGAGGGGGCGCTCCTGCCTAGAACCCCCATAACCGCACACTGGGCCAGGCGTACACACAGGCACACAGCTCCAGACACCCCTCTGGGTGGGTCCCTTCTTTCTCCCAGCTGTCAATCATTTTTTGTCCCTGCTCAGCTCCAAGCCTGATACTCCAGACGCAGCCCAGACATTTAAAAGGCAGCCTGATATGGCTGTTTGATATTATCCAACTTTCTAAAATTCTCTCTTGGGAAAGGGACGCCTTTTCCCAGTTCACACAGGGGCTAGCAGCAGTACTGAGTGCTGGGAGCGAGGCTGTGGCCTTGCTCTCTGTCTCCTGGACAGACAGAATGACCAGCCCTGCCTGTGGCTGGAGTGGGGCCCGGGCCTTTGATGGGGACAGGCAGCATATCCCCTCCGCCACAAGCCCAAGGCGGTCCCCGCAGATACACTGAGGCCGTGCCTGTCACTGTGCCCACAGCTTGGGGCATGGGTCTGTGGTCTAAGGTCCCTCCTTCCCCCACTGTCTCTGTTCCCCCTCCCTATCCCCAGGAGAAGGACTGCTGGAACCGGGTGGCCCGCACAGTGGACCGGCTCTGCCTGTTTGTGGTGACACCCATCATGATAGTGGGCACGGCCTGGATCTTCCTGCAGGGCGCCTACAACCAGCCTCCTCCTCAGCCTTTCCCCGGGGACCCCTTCTCCTACCTGGAGCAGGACAAGCGCTTCCTCTAGGTGGGCCTGCCCTGCGTGGCCTGGCCCAGTTCCCAGGGCAGCTTTGGGTGGTGCTTTTGGCCTGAATGGGGTGTGGGCTTTCGGGAGTGGGAATGGGTAGCCATGTGGACAAGGGTGTCTGGGAATGGACAGGCCCCTTCCTGGGGAGGCCGCCTCCTGGCCCTGAGACTTGAGCCCAGTTGGTCCTGTGGGGCTGGGGTGGAGATGAGCTGCTTCCCGGAGACCTACGAAGAGGGGGAGAAGCCCCATTCCTCAACAGCAGGCTCTTTGCAAATAAAAACAGGGCCCCGCCCCCCACCCATATAGGGTGAGAGTGGATGTAGGCCGAGGGGTGGGGCAAGTTAATTTGGGGGGAGGTGGGGCCGGCTCAGGGACCACAGAAGATGCCACTCAGGCTGGCCTTCCGGAACCCCTCTGTGAGGAAGACAGACTCTGCTTGCTTCCCCCTCCCCCAGGTAGGGGTAGAGCAGGTGGGACCTCTGCCCTCACTTCCTGGTCCCTGTAGCCATCCTCCGTCTGTCAAGCCCTCAGCCTTGGGCTTCTGCAGCCCCACCTGGAGCTGGGGTTGGGGGTGCTTCTCTCTCCAGGCCCCTTAGGGAAGGAGGTGTGCGACAGTGGGGGGAGCACCAGGGTTGCAGAACGGCCTTCCCAGCCCTTTCGGCCTTGACCGCTCTGTATGGGTCCCTCTGGGAAGCTGAGGACTGGGGTGGAAGAGTTGAGCCCAGCAGCCACAGAGGTCAGAGGTCAGCCCGTCAACTTCCGTTCACACGCACCATCCCAGAGCCCAAGACTCGGCCCTCCTCCCCAGAGTAGCCCCTCTCGGGCAACTACTCCCCCTCCCAAAAGTAGGGTTACCAGGCAAAATCCTCCACATACTTAAACTAAAAAGTCACTCATGCTTATCTGAAATTCATGTTGAACTGCGCATCCTATATATTTATCTGCTAAATCCGGCATCTCTACCCCGAAGGGAGCACCCACCAATCTCATCCCAAGGGCCAAAGGCTGAAGCCGCAGGAACTGGGAGATGAGGGTCTGTGAGGTACCCCACCTCTGGGATGGCCCCAGTGATCCCTACCCCCGGTATTCTTACCCTCATGTCGTTCTGTGTGACCAAGAGAATGAGGCAGAGTGATGTTACGTCACTTCTGAGATTAGATTATAAAAGACATCGCAGTCTGCCCCTCCTTCTCCCCTTCCCTCCCCTCCTCATCTCTGTCTCTCTGTCTCTGTCTGTCTCTCTGTCTCTCTGTCTCCCTCCCTCCCTCTCTCTCGCTCTCTCTCCTTCACTCTCACTCTCAATTGGATCTCTCACTTTGGAGAAGCCGGCTAGCATGATGAACACCCGATGGTGAGGCCCGCGAGTCAAGGAACTGAGGCCTCCTGCCGACAGCCACATGAGTGAACTTGGAAGTGGCTCCCGCGGCCCCAGCAGGGGGCCTTCAGATGAGATCACAGCCCATGACAACACCTGAGCCAGGATCACCCAACGAAGCTGCTTCTGGATTTCCGACCGCCAGAAACTGTGGGAGATAAATAAATATTTGTTATATTAAGAGACAATGTTTTAGGGGGTAGTCTGCAGCAGTGTTACCTTGGATGAGCCACTTCTCACGTCTTAACTTCGGTTTTCTAACCTGCAATATGCGTGTAAAATAAGTCCCACTTGTGGCATGTTGTGAAAATCGAATTTGCTAGTGGGCTTGAAGGTACTGACATGTGTTCTGCAACATTAAAGGGTAGTTATTTACCTCGTTGCTCATTTGTAGGCCTCTCACGTGGTCTCCTATATCCACGCCTGCCGTGATGGCAGAGTGGATTAGAGCAGGTGTAGACGATCCAGTTATTTATCTCCTGGCGTGCAGGAATTAGGTCTCCACAGCTTGACCCATCTCCCTCAGAGGGAAATGGTGACCTCATGAGCTCAGGTATAGAGAAGGTGACATGTTTCATCTTTCGATGGAACCAAGGGAAAAGACCAAAACTGCCCCTACTCACTTCTGCTTTCCCGTATGAATTGTCTATAAATTCATGGTGCAGATTTTTAATTTTTTTTTCCACTTAAATAAGAAAACTAACTTGGACTTACACCTGTCAGATGGGCAGGATGTCCTGGCCTTGCTCGGAAGCATCCACCAACGCTGGGAGAGTCCCTTTGGGTCTCAGGCAAAGAGGTGAAAGGGGGCGTGGCTTAGATCTCTTGGCCACTGTTGTTGCTTCTCTCTGCCACACGGTGGTGCTGTTGGCAGCGGCTCTTACACATTCCCATCACCCCGTGACTCAGCTGGGTCAGGCCCTACTCAAGTGTCAGTGAGCCTTCCAGAAAAGATAGCCCCAAAATGCCACACCCAACCAAAAATGTCTCTTGTGCAGCTTCCCAGAGTCACAGTAGGTCCCCCAACAGCACCCACTGCCACGGCATGCCAGCCCCAGAGTGCTGTGAGGACTGGTGTACTCTCTGGGTGACATGGCACTCTCTCTCCCTCCATAGGAAGTCACACCCACAGGGGGCAGCTTTCTGTGAAGGCAATGGTGTCCCTGCACCCTCACCCCGGGCCAGCAGGGCTACCTGCTCTCTTTCAAAAGGTGATTAATGTACTGAGCTGCAAGGAACAGAAAACCTCACCAACCGTGGTTTAAACAAAGTTTCCTTTCTCACATAGTAAGAATTGGGAGCCATTGCAACATTGGCTCAGCTGTCCCACAAAGCTCTTACAGACCCAGGCTTGTTGCCCCAGGTTGAGAGCTGACTGCCACACTTGACATCTATGTTTAAGGCAGGAAAGGGCAGCTGTTTCTGACCCCCGTCATCCGGAAGTGAAAGCTTTCCCCTGAAGCCCCTCTGCCGACTTCTGCAGACATCCCATTGGCCAAGATGTTATCACATGGCCACCCCTCTCTGCAAGGAAGCCTGGGAAATGAGCGTGTCACTTTTCCAGCCTCTAGAGTGGAAGGTGGCAATGGCAGAAGGGTTATTATGATGCCTACAGAATATTTTTTCTTAATGAGTCCCGTAGCCCTCTGCCTCCTTAACCTTTCCAGGGCAGAAACCATCACTCCTCAAAAAATGATGCACCCTCCTGAGAACCCAGGAGACTTGTCAGCCTCTCTCCCAGAGCAGGGAGAAGGGGGAGAAAACAGAAGTTAAATCTTCATACATGGAGAAGTGGCATAATTCACACCAGAGGGAAGTCAGTCTCTATAATCTTCCTCTTCTCCTTCCCACCTCCACCCCACCTCCAGACACGTGTGGGAATAGGAAAGGCGTTAAGTCAGAAATGTTGCAGCATCAGCTGGACCACCTCTGCCTGGGTGATTCTGGGGAAGGAGGTGGGATCGGTGGTCCGTGATTCAGCAGACACCATTATTAATGTTCTCTGGCAAAGGGTGGTCTTGGAGGCGAGTCCAGAGGGAGAGAGAGACTGCCCTGCAAAATGGGTGAGGGGATTGCGTCCGAGGCACCAGAGGGCCACATGCTGCCACGGTCCAGCCATGACAGGATCCAGGGGGCCCCGAAGGTGGGCACGGGAGACAGTCGACTACACAGCTCAGAGGCGGTGTGACACTGTTCCATTTTATTGTGATTTGAGTACAACTTTTATACTTTCTATTTTGGCATTTGATTATACTTTGTCGTTAAGGTAGCAGAGAGTTAAATTTCCGTGGTTAAGCGAAGCAGAAAATCTTATAGAGTGTATTATTATTCATGATTAATTAGTACATTCTTTTTTCTCAATCATTGGAACAGAACTACCTGATGGAACAATCTAAACTTTTAATTCTTATATCTATTACGTAAGATACAGTTTGACTTAAGTAAAGGTGATAGATAGAGGTATTCATAACAGCACATATCTCCAAGGACAAGGCACGTTGGCTGAATTCCGTTGAAACGCCACAGACATCACTTGTTTGGGGGGTGGGGGTGGGGGACATGCCCTTAAATGGGGCTTTCCTTCAGCCCTCAGAGGTGTCACCACCCCGCCCGCCCCCCAGCACGCTGAAGGGCAGGTGTCCGTGGCGGGAATTTGCATCTTCTATCTTCCCCGTGAACTGGGACATGCTGACCCCGTCTGCCTGGAATAGACGGTCGGACGACAGGTGGCCTGAGCCTGTGGCCATGGCCATCGACTCCCAGATCAACCTCAGCCCCACCCTTCCCCTGAGCACAAACCACAAAGTGGATGGAGCTTGTTTCCCAGTCCTTCTGGATCCCCTCATCCAGCCCCCTGGGGGGCTGCCACTCGATCTCGTGAGATCTCGTGAGCACTCTGGGCATATCCTGGGTCGCAGGGACTGGTGCTGTGCCTGCCACACGCTGGGGGCTTCGTAAGTCTGTGGGTGATTTCATAAATACTGAGGCCCCACACAGGAGTCCTTAGTCAGAGTCTGTCCTATTCATAAGAGCTCTGAGTTCCAGATCTTTCTCAGCCCTCCTTCCTAGAAAGCTTAACCGTCAGGGACCCATGCCTCAGAATTGGGGAGGTCCCTGACCTGGTGCCCTAATGTGCGTTAAGATGTCAAAGTCTGGGGGACATAATGCCTCCCTCGTGTAGGCATTTTACCCTTGGCCCAGTGGAGGAATGGACTCATGAAGATACTACGTTGGTGGGAGAAGTTTTGAGTCCTCAATCATGTCACAGATAAACTCAGGCACCAAACATGCCTAAGAAAAGCCTTCCCACCTCCCTGAATCCTGGAGTGAGCAGGAGGGAGCCTCCCTTGGCACTCTGCCTTCTCCCCCATGCTCGCATGTCCCTGGTTTCATCCTCCCCCTTCCCTCCCCCCACTGGACCACGAATGGAGGGCTGGGACTGAGTCTCAGTAGGGATGGAGGCTGGACCATCTCTGTTGGGGCAGATGGGGCCCCTCTGTCCCCTCCCCAGCCCAGGTAACCTGAGCCTGGCATTGTGTCCATCCCCCCGGAACAGCTGACAGTGCTGGGGGCAGACAGCTGGTGGGGCTGGACCGGCCTGGCCAGGCTGGCCGGGGTGGGAGCGTGGGCTGTCACATGAGACCCAGAGTCTGCATCTCTCTGCCTCAGACCTGCGGAGCTTCCGTCCCACCCCTGTCACTTCGGAGAGCTGTGGCACCATGCGCAGGGGGCGGGGGCAGCTCCTCCTCCTGCCGCTGCTGGCTATCTGCCTGGGTGTGGACATGGGGTGTGGGGGGCCTGGGGAAGCCGGGAGCAGGGGATGGAGGGTCTGGGGGGGCCACTGGAACCCGTCCCCAACCTTGACTCTCAGCCTTTCCATGTCACACCCTCCCATGGGCTCCCCCGCTTTCTGCCCCGAAGCCCTTGCACCCGGGCTCACGGCTGTCTGTCACAGGAGCCCAGGGCCGGAACCAGGAGGAGCGTCTGCTGGCCGCCCTGATGCACAACTACGACCCGCACCTGCGGCCCGCCGAGCGCGACTCGGACGTGGTCAACGTCAGCCTGAAGCTCACGCTCACCAACCTCATCTCCCTGGTGAGCCGCAGGCCCACGGGGCCATGAGGGATGGGAGGGGGGTTGGGGGGCAGAGGCACAGGCCCCAGGACCCGCTGGGGAGTGGGAGGAGCTGGCTCCAGCAGCCAGGAGCGGGGCAGGCCCCACAGGGGAGAGGCCGAGATGCAGAACACAGCCACAGAGGCTGCCCACCCAGGGGGCTAGTGTCCTGTGGGACCCCACAGTGGCCCATAGGGACTAACATCTATGGAGGGCAAGTGAGGGGATTTATACTTCCGTCTGTCCCCCAGAACGAGCGAGAGGAGGCCCTCACCACCAACGTCTGGATAGAGATGGTAAGAGACCACCCCCCACCACTCTCTTTCCCTCTGTCGGGGTCCCCCGCCGGGGGGGGGGGACAGAGAGCAGAACAGACAGCAAGGGCCTGGCAACCCCCCTCGCCCTGCAGCAGTGGTGTGACTATCGTCTTCGCTGGGACCCACAAGACTACGGGGGCCTGTGGGTGCTGAGGGTGCCGTCCGCCATGGTGTGGCAGCCGGATGTCGTGCTGGGGAACAAGTGAGGAGGGGACGCGGGCGTTGGGGAGCTGGGGGACCAAAGGGCGCGCGCGCAGGGCCTAGCAGGCCAAGGGGGCTCTGAGAAAAATGGGTGAACACGGGTGCAGACCGGGCACGGGGTGGGAACTGCGGGGTATGGGGCGGAGCAGGTGCTGAGGGCAGGGCCCGCAGCGCGGCCCGCGGCGCTGATGCTAAGCCTGGCTCCACCACGGCTGGGCCGGGCTGCCTGGGCCGGCCGCTCCCTTCCCTCTAACTCGGGGACCGGGACGAGGACAGCTCCTATAGGAGCCGTCACAAGTCACCGAGATGAGCAGGGACAGTGCTGCCCTGGGCTCCAGCACTAACCAAGAGCTTAACAGATTTAGTCACTATTATGATCTTTACTGAGGAAACGTGGAGGCAGCCGTGATTCAGAGGCGGGGCCCGGCGGGTGGGCGTGGCAGGGAGGTTGCTGGGGGAGGTGGGCGTGGCCAGGTGGGGGTCCAGGCAGGGGTGTGGCCCCTGGGAGAGCAGGGTGTGCCCCGGGCTCCCTCCACGCAGGGCAGGGGTCTGGTCTAGGGTGTGGGTCTCAGGCCAGCTGCCCAGGGCGTGACCGCCGGCCGCGTGGTCTGTGTGCAGCGTGGACGGCGTGTTCGAGGTGGCCCTCTACTGCAACGTGCTCGTGTCTCCGGACGGCTGCGTGTACTGGCTGCCGCCCGCCATCTTCCGCTCGTCCTGCCCCGTCTCCGTCACCTACTTCCCCTTCGACTGGCAGAACTGCTCCCTCATCTTCCAGTGAGGCCGTTTACCGGGGCCAGGGGGGATTTAGGGAGCTGCCCTACGAGGGGTCCTGGCCAGTGGAGGGACGTGAGGCTTCTGGCTGGCGGCCCGCTCCATCTCACCTGGGCCTCTGTGCCCATCTCGGACCCAGACCCCGGCCCCCCAGGACACCTATGTCCCTCCCTGCTAAGCCCCAGGCCCCTCACTCATTCTCCTTCACTGCCTCAGTTTCCCTGCCTGCACCCCGAGGGGAGAAATGAACGCCAGGCGTGGGCAGGCGAGAAGGCAAACACATACTGCAACACGTATGATGCACACGTGTGTGCCACCACACCACGGGACCACCGCACCCACAGCCTCTGAGAGCGGGGGTGGGGGCTGTCTCAGGCTCCCCATCCATAACTGTGGGAAGCAACTCTGGGTGAGGGTCTTCCCTAATTTAGAGAAACAGTCTTTTCACAGGGAGACCCTCCTCAGTAAAAGGACTCGAGAGGAATGGAGAGGTTTGCCCTGTTCTGACGGTCGGTGCCCTCTGGTGTGAGGGAGGGACAGAGTGACCAAGGACACCAGGCGACCGCACCAAGCTGCAGCCTCCTGGTCCTTCAATTCAAACTTCCTCGGCCCCCAAAGAGTCCAGGTCCCTAACTCGTCTCCCCGCCACGGCTTCGTGGAGAACTCAGAAATGCTTGGCTGCACTTTTTTGAGGCAAAACTGCCTACAGTGGCCCTCCGGTGACTGTCCAGTGTGACCTCATGGTTAGGTGTGCACACACTCAGATTCACTCCCCTCCTTCTCCCTGTCTGCCAGGTCCCAGACCTACAGCACCAACGAGATCAATTTGCAGCTGAGTCAGGAAGATGGTCAGACCATTGAGTGGATTTTCATTGACCCCGAGGCCTTCACAGGTAAGCTCCGCCCTGGGACCCTGCTAGCCTTGGCCCCGGGGTGCGGTGCAGAGCAAGGCCAAGTTCACGCCCTCTCCTGTGGGACTCCAGATGAAAACAACAGTACATTGTAAAACACATATATTTTAAAGGCCCAACGAAGTGGATTCTCCCCATGGAGGGAGAATCACTCCCATCTTGAAGGGAGGGGGATTATGTGTACGCTCTCCCACACTACTTCTGTCCCTCGAGGGCCATCTTTTGGGCACACACGCCGGCTGCCCTGTAGTGAGTGGGGTCACACGGGCTGCCGCGGTCTGCCCAGCCCACTCCCTGTGTCCGCCCACAGAGAACGGGGAGTGGGCCATCCGGCACCGGCCAGCCAAGATGCTGCTAGCTGCCGAGGCACCGGCCGAGGAGGCGGGCCACCAGAAGGTGGTCTTCTACCTGCTCATCCAGCGCAAGCCCCTCTTCTACGTCATCAACATCATCGCGCCCTGCGTGCTCATTTCCTCTGTGGCCGTCCTCATCTACTTCCTGCCTGCCAAGGGTACCTGAAGCCCGAGGGGAGGGAGCCGCGGCCCTGGCCGGCAGCCCAGGGGACAGCAGCTGGGAGGGCACAGAGGGGCATCATGACCCAGGACCAGGAGCGGTGGGCTCCTTGCGGGGCGGGGGGAGGGACCCCCCCAGCAGGGAGACTGAGATCTGCTCCGCGGGCCTCTCCGTCACGGGCAGCGGGCGGCCAGAAGTGTACCGTCGCCATCAACGTGCTCCTGGCCCAGACGGTCTTCCTCTTCCTTGTGGCCAAGAAGGTGCCCGAGACCTCCCAGGCGGTGCCGCTCATCAGCAAGTAAGCCTGGCTCTCAGGCCTGCTGCCCACACTACCCACCCTGCGCCTCCCCACGAGGGACCTGGGGAGAGCAGCCGCTCAGAGAAGGGGTGGTGTCTGGCAGTGCAGTGCCGAAGGGCCAGCCCTGCCTCCTTCGTGCCTACCCCGCCCTGGCAGGTACCTGACCTTCCTCCTGGTGGTGACCATCCTCATCGTCGTGAATGCTGTGGTCGTGCTCAACGTGTCCTTGCGCTCGCCACACACACACTCCATGGCCCGCGGGGTCCGCAAGGCAAGGGCCCTCCCTGCCTGCCCCAGCACCTGCCACTCCACTCATGTGCCCTCCCCCTGCACCCCGGCCCGGCCCATATTCCTCCCCTGCCACAGTTAGCAGCAAACTCGCCCTGTGTATATCTGAGGCGTGTGCCCAAATGGGTTCATAATAATATCAGGTGCCTCTCAAGCGGCATGCATATTACGCATGCGTGCTAACTTACTTAATGGTCATAAGCCCCTATGCAGGGAGTATTAGTATCATCCTCATTTCACAGATGAGAAAACTGAGGCACAGAGAAGTTAAGCAGCTCACCCGGGGTCACACAGCTAGGAAGTGGAAGAGGCAGGATTCTGACCAGGCAGTCTGACTCCTGAGCCTCTGTGATCTGCAGCCTGCCAGCTGGAGCCCTTGTCACAAATGCAGATTCCCAGGGCCCTGCCTGAAGAGCAGGGGTGGGGCCCAGGAACCTGTGTTTGGAACAAGTGCCCTGGCGATTCTGATGTGCACAAAAGTTTGGGGACCCAGCCTCAGAACAGCTGAGCTGTGTCAGGGCCACGCCCCTGCCCCGCCATGTGTCGCTGCTGGGCCTCCGGCAGCAGGAACCCCTCGTGCCCACCTCGGCTTTCTGCTCCGAGGCCCAGCCTGGCCGCCCAGCGGAAACACCCAGAACGTCCCCTCCGCAGGTGTTCCTGAGACACCTGCCCCGGCTGCTGCGGATGCACATCCGCCCGCTGGCCCCCGCGGCTGCGCAGAAGGCCCGGCCCCAGCTGCAGAACGGCTCCTCCGCGGGGTGGCCACTCACAGGTGGGGAGGAGGTGGCCCGCCGCCTGCCCCGCAGTGAACTTCTCTTCCGGCAGTGGCAGCGCAATGGGCTGGTGAGGGCCGCGCTGGAGAAACTAGGTGAGGCGGAGGGCGTGGCGCTGGGGACACTTCTCCCCGTGGACTCCAGATGTGGACGGCTGCCTGTTAGCCAGAGCACCAGGCACCGCAGCTGAGTGCTGCGAAGGTGTCCGGGTTGGGGAGAGAGGGGCTGGGGTCCCTGAGGAGAGGCTACCTTCCCTGCCTGTTTCTCCTCCATTCTACTCCCAAACCTCACCCTCTCGTCTGGTCAGAGAAAGGCCCGGAGCCAGGGCAGAGCCAGGAGCTGTGTGGCAGCCTGAAGCAGGCCGCCCCAGCCATCCAGGCCTGTGTGGAAGCCTGCAACTTCATCGCCCGTGCCCGACACCAGCAGAGTCACTTCGACAGTGTAAGCCAGTCTGCGAGTGGGACGGGGGATGGAGTATTTGGTGCGGGGCTTGGACCTGAATGGAGGCAGGATGAATAGGGCAGCCATGATAGGGCAATGGGATGGAAAGAGTTAGGAGCGGGGGACATCAGGGCAAGGGGAGCGTGGAAGAAGCCGAGAAGGACCCAAAGAAGCGGAGAATGGAGGCTTGCTGGAAGGCCAAGGATGGTTCAGGGACCCAAGGCAGGCTTGGTACCACCGCTGGTCGTCCCACACTCTGCCTCCCACCCTCAGGGGAATGAAGAGTGGTTCCTGGTGGGCCGCGTGCTGGACCGCGTCTGCTTCCTGGCCATGCTCTCGCTCTTCGTCTGCGGCACTGCTGGCATCTTCCTGATGGCCCACTACAACCGGGTGCCCGCCCTGCCTTTCCCTGGAGATCCCCGCCCCTACCTGCCCTCGCCTGACTGAGCCAACCGATCGCTGTGCGCCATGGGGTCTTGTCACCTGTGCTGTTCCACTGAAGTCACGAGCATGCTCTTTGAGAAGCACCCTTCAGGGCTATGGAAGGCCTGAGAAAACAGGCCCGAGAAAAGCTGGAGAAATAAAGAGACAGAGCTGGACACCTGGAGTGGTCGGGGACAGGCTGTGGGCAGGGTGTGCCGTGGGCGTCCGCACCCATGTGACAGTGACTAGCTCATTCTGACACTCACCTCACTTCAGCCGAGCACTATCAACCCCCATAATTTTTGAAGCCCCAATAACTCTGTTTTGCATGATGCCCCCAACTAGGTAAGGTCCTCTCCCTCTAGGCGTGGGTCTCCCTTTCTTGTATGAGTTCCCTGCAGGGTCCTGAAGGAGGGAAGGCAAGAGATACATGAAGAGCAGCAGCCAATGCTCTCAAAAGGGCAGCGGCCCTCTCCAGCTGCCATCTCCCTCCCCCTCCTGAGTGCTGCAAGCTCCTAGTACTCTCACCTGCACCAGTGACCTTTCTGTTCATGTGCATTTCTTTTTTTGCCATCGATCACAAAAGATTTCATGATTTTTATTATCTTTTCTTCATTGTTAAGAGCTCCTCACAGCATCATGGAAAAAGCAAGAGTCGCAATATCCCCATGTTTCAGATGAGCAAATTAGGGCCCAGAATGAGGGGCTTCCCAGAACAGTGGTGGCTAAATAAGGTCTGGAGTCCCAAATTCCACACTCTGATCCAACCTTAGATACTCTAAGGAAGATTCCATGGCCTGGAAAACAGACCCCTCTTCCTTCTCTTCTGAAAGGCTGGGGAATTTCACTGGCCCCACTGGATGGGTAAGAGAGAGGTAGGGAGGCTGGGAGGCAAGGGGACCACCGGGCTCTGCCTTCAGGGAAGAGCCACTGACCAGCCTCCCTTGACCCTTCTTAGCAAACAAGATAAGCAGCTGACATCTTCCTGGGGGAGAGGTGAGGTCCTGCTTTGAGAGTACAGGTGGGGCCTGACTTCTGTTAGTGACAGGAGGGTTAACTTGGGCAAGTTTGTGCTCCTTGAGCTGTACTTTCTCATCTGTAATTATGGGCACAGATGTCACTTCCAATCTACCCTCATCTCAGGATCAAAGGTGTAGGTGATTCAAAAATGTGAAAGAGCCACATCTAAAGACCTGACAAGGGGACATTGTTGGTGGGAGGAAAGAGGATCCGGATAACCCTCTCCCAGGACAGGTAGGCTGGCTTTAGGGCTCAGTCACCAGCAGGTTCATTTCATGTATTCCCGTGCGTGTGCCCCAGCACCGGCTGTGTGCTGGTGCAGAGACTTAGACCCAGGAGGCGATGTGATGATGGAGGGACCAGCTCCGGTTCCTGTAAAACTTAACTAGCCTTGGATGAGTCTCTCAACCTCTTCCACTGCTTCAGAGGGCGGAGCCTGGGTCTGTAGCTCCCGGCACAAGTGAGCAAGGATTAACACTAGCTACCATTAACTGCGGGTTACTGTATCTAGTGCCTGATATGATCTCTTTCAATCCCACACGGCAACCTGAAAAGGCAGGTATTACACAGTACACAACATCACCAGTACCATGGAGCCCAGTGCCCGGGGGTGGGGTGGGGTGGGGGGTGGAGGAGATCCGAGTCCAGGATCGTTCAGCCCGCTCTCGAGTCCAGAGCCCGCGGCGCTGCGGGTCTCCGAGCCGGGCTGCGGTGCGGAGCAGGACGGGCCGCCGGGGGCGGGGACTGCGGCCCGGGGGAGTCCCCAGCGGCGGGTCCCACGCGGCCCGCGCAGCCGTCCTGGGCGGGCGCCCCGGGATACCCGCCCCCCGCCCGGGCCAGCGCGCCGACGTTCCGCCGCGCCCCGCGCAACCGGAAGTGGCCGGGCCCTAGGCGGAGGGACCCGGCGGAGCGGAAGTCACTCCGTGAGGCAGTGGCGACGGCGAGAGGATGAACAACAAGTTCGACGCGTGAGTGGCGCGTGGCTGTCCCCCCTGGGGGGGGTCCCCTTCCCCCCTCAACCGTCCCCCCACGCCTGTCCCCGCCGCGGTCGGCGGCGGCGGCGGCGCCAAAGTGCGCGGCGCCGGCTTCCCCGCCGGGGGCCCGGGCTGCGGGGCTGGACGCGGCCCGGCCGGGCGGGCGGGAGGGGGCTGGGGCGGCGGGCGCTGCGGGTCCTCAGGGACCCCGGGGCCGCCCGCGCCGAGGCCGAGGCGCGGGGCTCGGGCGCCGGGAGGCTGTGCCGGCCGGAAGGAGCCTTTCGGACGCCCCGCCCCGGCGGTGCGGGTAGCCCGCGAGGTGAGGGGCGGAGACGGCGGCGGGCCGGGTGTGTCCGCAGCCCGGCCGCCTCGGCAGTGGCTGGATGCAGCTTCCCTCTCACGCGCGTTCCGCCTGGGGCCGCTCCCTTCCCCTGTCTGAGTCTCAGTGTTCTCCTCGGCAGAGTGGGCACGGCGACAGAGCCCGTGTCGTGTAGTTGTGAGGATGCAGTGAGGTACTGTGGCTGTCGCGCTCGTCACCGTATTCTCAGCGCCTTCCCGAGACTCCCTCCTCCTCCCTCTCTCCTCCCCCTCCTTTTCTCTTTCAACACACCCTTCCAGAGCTGCTCGGTGTCTTGCCCAGAGAGTGACCTTGTGTCGTTGCCCCGTTCTGCACTTCTGTGTGTACTCCGTCTGATTGATCCCTGGTTCCAGCATCAGACACTTTGGAGATGCACAAACGAAATGCAGAGTAGTCCTGCACATTTCCCAACAGCGAGCGTATGGAGGTAGATTAGGCTCTCAGCTCTCTCCTACGAGGCCAGTAAATCTGTCTTCCCTCTCGAAGATCTAGATTTTCAGCCCCATACCCACCAAGTACCAGCTGTTTGACAGCAGAAGAGATAACCCAGGCTCTGAGCCATTGTTACCCAAGCCACATTCGTGGTTATGCCCGCCCCGCCGCTGCAGAGGGGTGTGATAGGGGTCAAATCACATTCAGCCTTGCGTAAAAGTACGTTGTGAATGACTAAATAGTGAGGTATAAATGTCAGGTTACTGTTGGTTTAGGTTGTGACCCCCTGCTGCTGATGGGGAATTGGTTTTTTTTCTAGTACAGCGAGTGCTGCTGTGCACATTCACAGGTCCCGGATTCCAGCATGCCAGGCAGCTCCTCAGGAATGTTTCCTGGTTGCTGGGAGGGCTCTCCTAGTAGTCTGGGGGAGCCCAACCCTGTACGAACCCCCCCCGCCTTTCCCTAAGTAAAGCCTGCAACACCTCGCTCCAGATCCAAGTCCTGCCTATGTCGAGTTTGCTGCCGGTTCTGTACCCCTTCCTCCATTGCATGGGACAAATCAAAATTTTGTCTTAAGAAGACACTTTATCTGGCCCAGTCCTACCCAAATCACCTGGAGGTCTGCAGTCAGCTAAGTTAAGAAGGATCTTGCTAGGTCCTTTTCCCGTATTATTTCTACTTCTTACAAACCCTGCAAAGGAGATCTTGTTACCGCCTGTAACAGATAAGGAAATGAGGCTTTCCGAGGTGAAATAACTTGCCCACAACAACAGGAAGGCCATATGGTGAGATTCAAACCCAGATTAGTTGTTTAACCTTGGTTCATGCACCTCTTGACAAAAATTAACCTGGGTCATTTTTAATTGGTTCTAGTTATATTAACTCTTCCTTATACGGAGCCAGAATTTTTTGACAGCTGTCTTCCAGCTATGCAGGAAAAAACCCTTTCATTTGAAATGAATAATTGAAGACAGCACTCCTGTCCCTAGTTTTAGTTTTATCGTGTTTGTTGATCATGCAAAAAAAAAAAAATGTGCAGAATTTCTAGACCATTGTTCCACGCTTGGCTTTTGCATTCTTCACCACGTGGCTCCTAAGGACGAGTTTCAGTTTGCCAGAATCCTAAAAGCCCAGTGGCTGGAATTGAGCGCTGTAGTCTAATCTGCTGGGCTCGGATTTAAAAAGACCTTTATCCTGGACTCCACGTCAACGTAACCTGAGACTGTAATTGCTCCCCACCTCCTCCACCTATCAAGTCGTTAGCTACCACTGCCACTGATCCTATTCATATGCAAAACCCCAGAAGCTTTCACTGCTGGCAGCCCCAGCTGTGATAAGCTTGGTTTCCAGGTCCAGATGCCTAACTCGATTTTGTCCCTCCTCGGTCTTTGTTAGCTTCTGGCCCATTCTTAACTATTGTCTGAACCACTTATTCGGCACTCGTCCTATTCTGCCTTATATTGCTTCGATTTAGAAATCCATTCACTAAACATGTTTGTTTTCTGCCACTGTCTGATGTTAGACATATAAAGATGAATTAGATCAAGTGCTTACCACAAGGAAACCATGTAGTCAGAGAGTGTGAGGACATAGCTGGGCAGACGCTTGGTGAGCTAATTAGGTGCCACTCAGTCTGGACAGCCTCAGAGATGCTAATTACCTGCCTCAGTCTAGGGAGCACTGATTTTTCAGTCCAGATTGTATCTTGGCTCAAATCCAGCTTCAAGCTAGGAAGAGTAGCCTCTGCAAGATGGGATGCAAATGACTTAAGCTTAGGCTCAGAGGGTCGGGAAATTGGTTAGCTCCACCCTCAAGAATTAACAGCAGGAGACTAAGGTCCTTTGGGGTTTCCAGTTATATCTTAGAAGGGAGAAATATGGTTCAGGGATCACTGTGGTGTTTCGTCTCTGACATAATTGCTGTTATTTTTATGTTTTCTAGTGATGAGCAGCAAAGCCACTAATAAGAAAGGGACTTTATATGCTTTGCTTGGGGTAGCAAAATGAGAGACGCTGGGTGACCGTGTCCCTCTTCAACAGAGACTTAAAGGGAAGGGATGTAGTGGGGGGTTGGGAGCGAGAAGAGAGGGAAAAGGTTTGAGTCCCCGGGGTATGCCCCAAAGAAGAGAGTTGGGAGCTGTTTTGTGGCTAAGCAGTAGAAAAACCCATGAGATGTTCTGGATCAGGAGACAAAAAAACTGACCACGACAGCATAACTGGACAAGGACAAACATATGGAGAGGGCCAGGAGAGGGGGGCCTGGCTCAGCCTAGGGGGAGATTAGGAAAAGTGAACTGGCCCTCAATCTGAGAGCTGAAGGACAAGTAAGTAGAGGAAGAGGGTCGTGGGAGGAGAGGCCACCTAGTGAGCATACAGAGGGTGAGGTCAGGGAACTGCAAGGAGGTTGGTCCCTGCGGTAAAAGGAGTTCGATGGGACCAGGCAGGAGGTGACATCGGCACATGCAGGCGGAGCAGGGGCCTTCGCACTGTGCTGAGGCCCGAGTGTGTGCACCTTATTTCCTCCGTCAGGCCCTTGGGGACGGGCACTCTGGTGTCTGATACAGGCCGTAGGTATTTGGTAAACGTGGTGGGACTTGTGTGCTAGACAGGCTCCTTTTAGAAAAAACAAAACAAAACTCAAGTTTCATAAAGGGTATGAAGTAAGTCTAGATAATGGTCTCCCAGAAGTCCAGGGAGGTCAAGCCAAGCCAATGAAATGGTAGCACCGCAAACAAAACCACTCTCTCCATTTTCTCTTCTCGTCCATTCCTTTTCCCCCTCCTGTCTTTCTCTGCTTGTGCTCATCGTCTCTGTTCCTTGTGGCTTTTCTTGTGTGGGCCCTCTGTGACTGCCTCAGCACCGACTCTGTGATCTTTTCATCCTCTGGATGAAAAGCTGAGGCAGGAATCTGCTCATAACTTTGAGCAAGGCTATGAGGCATTGATTATCGGCTGGGCTGGGCTGCCTCTGGTCAGGAGCCCTTCGGGGTCAGGGTGGGGGCAGGGCATTCATGGCACAGGGCTACAGCTGGGGCTGCGAGATGGGCAGAGCAGGCACCCCAGCACATGGTAGCTCGCGCATTCTGATGTTTATTGAGTGTTTTTTATGTTCTAGGCACTGGAGATTTGTGGACAAAAAGATATAAAATACAGCAGCTTTCTATATCTGTTAGGGTAATATCTGAGTTGAATTTGAGCATTTCTAGTACCGTTCTTGAGAATCACCCAGTTCCATTGGACTAGATAGTCATTAGGGCGAAAAGGTGATTTCTGAGAAGATGCTGATAAGTTATTGGTCTAGCTCTAGACTAAACAGCATTCTGATCATCATTGTGAACTCATTCTTTGTTTATCTGTCTCAGTTCAGTGACCTTCGAAAGTCTTGGGGTAGTTTCACTGCTCCGAAAGTAGCACCTGAAGTACGGATCACTGTACTTGTAAGGCAAGAAGACCTTCCTTCCTTCCTTCAGTCATTTCTTCTTTCCATCTAACGTTGATTCGGCATCTTGGGCTGCATGTTAGGGCAGCATCTTCTTGTCCTAGGTGCTAGAGAGCAAAGATTGATGGGGACACTGTTTGTTCTAAGGGATCCCTCCATCTAGTAGGACAAACAGATGTGGGAGGAGTGGCACCTTAGGCTGGGAGGGGGATCTGTGCAAACAGCACAGATATGGGAATTTCAGTTGCTTTAGAGGGTGGGAAGGAGGTTGCTCTAGATAGGAGTCAGATTCTAGAGTATCTCCTACTTCATTCATTGCACTTTATCCTGCAGTGTGGGCATCAGAGGGCAAGGGACATCGAGAATTTTAAGCATGGAAATTCAGTGGTCAGATTTGCATTGGGAAAGATCGTGCTGGTGGCTCTGTGGAGGGTGGGTAGAGGATGGAGAATGTGTTGGGGACACCATTGAGGACTATTGTAATAAGTGAGACGACAGGAGGAGGGCCTGACTAAAGCTGCCGCAGTGGGGAAGGGTAGGAGAGATGGTTAGAAGTGGCAAGAAAGGTGGGTAAGTTTTTAAACTTCATTCGAAATGCCGAAGCAGTTAATTAATCCAGAAGCTCTCATCATGGTTGACTGTTTTTGGCAAAGAAAACAATCCCTTAAACGGTTTATCTCTTGTTTCTTTGCACAGCCTGTTAGGAAACTGAAAGACGGTGCTTTCTGGAATTCACACGTTAGCTGACGGGCATTTCATTTTTGTTTGATCCTCCTAACTGGTTTTCTGTGTCCCCTTGCCCTTCTCTGATCTTATTGCTAGTCTTTTGAGTGACTTTGGGTTGGCAACATGGTAGTTCATTTGACCTGGCAGCTCTGTTAGGGTTAGCAAGAACCAGCGCAGTCAGCGGTAACAACATGGTTTTGCCTTTTTATTTAGATTGAAAGATGATGACAGTGGGGACCATGATCAGAATGAAGAAAACAGCACACAGAAAGATGGTGAGAAGGAAAAAATGGAACGAGACAAGAGTCAGAGCGTCAGCAAAAGGAAGGTGAGGTTTGTGCTGCACAAACGTCGTTGCCTTTGGACTTGAGACGTGATTATTTCGTGGAATGTGTTTATCTGGACACACTGGATTGCACAGTTTTGTAATATCTGATTGCATTCTCAAGAAAAGTTGTTGATTCACTGAAGTTCCTTTTGGGACTCAGAACTTCTCCCTTGCCACAGGACTTTGAGATACTGCCTTGCATTCCAGGGTTCTCCTAGCCTGAGGGAGGGGAGGTTAATCCTGGAGTTTAACACCGCTGTTACTTGCTTCAAAAGCTGCTGCTGAGTATTTCAAATCCTGCACATCCCTTGACATTTTAGACTCTTCAGTTAGTAATAAGGATCGAGGAGCTTATATTGAATGGTGTTGATAATATTAACGGACATTTATCGAGCACTTACTGTATGCCAGGCACCGTGTTAAGCTCTTTACCTCTATTTTGTGGTCCTTTTGGCAACTCTATGGGGCGATTATTATTTTCCCCATTTTTGCAGATAAGCATCTCAGGCACAAACAGGTTAAACAGCTTGCCCCAGGTGACTAACAGTGCTGGGCTCCAGGAATATGTCAAGATAAGATACAAACATGAATAGCTACATTATGAAGTAGAAAGTTACAAAAGCCGTAAGAACACAGATAGAATGTTGTAGGAACTTGGAATCAGTTACCCACTAAGGAAACTTACTGCGTAAGCAGAATCTGGGCACGTTGCAGGCAGTTGAGTGTGCATCCTCTCTGGATTGTGGAGGTCATAAGGGGGTGACGCTGTAAACGCTTTTCTCAGTCTCAGAGCTTGTGAAAAGTGCCCAGGATTAAATCACTTTCTTTAATTCACAGGCTGTTGTCCCTGGACCAGCAGAGCACCCCCTTCAGTACAACTACACTTTCTGGTACTCCAGGAGAACCCCCGGCCGTCCCACCAGCTCACAGAGCTACGAGCAGAATATTAAACAGATCGGCACCTTTGCCTCCGTGAGTACATAGTGGTTTCATGTAGTGAGCCTTGGTAGTAAATTCGTGCCTGTATTTATATCATTATGTTTATTTACCCTCTTGGTAAACTATTTCGGATTCTGGTTTCCTTGGTCAACTGATCTGAGCCCCCGAGGTCAGATTTGTTCACACTTAGGTTTCTCATTAGACATCCATAGGGAACAACTGGAGTTATCAGAAGGGGTAAATACAAAAATACAGGTTTGTTTAAGTAGATATTTATTGAGTCCTTATATGTGCAAAGTGTCAGGGAGCCAGCACACAATTTTGTAGCACATAGTGTCTATTCTCATGAGGCTCGATGGGAAAGTTGAGTAAAGGTCAAAAGTTTCTTTTGTATTTAAGGCCCTCCCATCAGGATGTGTTAGTGATTATGTATAAAGTAGCATCTTTTTCCGTTTTCGGAAAGAAAATGAAACCTCGAATAATTGTTTTTGTGGGTGCTCTCAGTACAGAGAGCCCAGGGTCTGTCTCTTGTTGCTTGAGAAATTCTCTGTCTGCAACTAAAACCAAAACCAGTCTTGTTCAACAGAGATTATTAGGCACTTACTATGTATTGTCCATTCCATCTCTGGGAATCAAATGCAGGATTTGTTCTTTTCTTGTACTTATTGAGCTATCTGTCCTGTTTCAGATGCAAACTCTAGAAACTAATAGACAGTAAATGTTACAACAAATTAGTAACGAGGAAGGACACAGTTTATAGGCACTCTGTGTAATTTCCTTGGATTGTTCCAATAGCCCTGTGAGGTCATTGATGTTGTCCATATTTTACGGATGAGAACAGTGAGACTTGGGTTAAGTATCTGATCCAGTTTCGAGTCAATTTAATTTACTTGACTAAGTAGAGGAACCAGTAGCGAAACTCAGGTCAGGCAGGCTGTAAAAGCCACCTTCTAAAACCTATATTCTTCACTCTTCTTGTGTATCAGAAGGCATGACAAGAGGCTCCAATTTTAAAAATATTTGCTTCCTAGAAAAGCTATATTTATTTATCTGATTATTATTAATCAGATATCCTGCACATATAACATAGTCATCTAATGACTAGGCTGGCTTTATATGTTCCCTTATCACTGGTCAATTTAGGCTTTCTGAAATAGTAAAGATAGCTTGTACACTGGCACAGATTTGGTTCAAGAAATGTTTGTTGAATGAATTTAAGGCACTAGTAGGGTTATAAGATGAATTAAGACCTTGCCTTGAGGGAAATAAGACGGGGCCAGGGATTTCTAGTGCAGAGATGGAAGAGCTCTGGGAGGTGTGGCCAGAGAGCGCTCGATCCCCAGGACGGAAGGAGGTCATTTCAGCTTGCGGAAAACCTCTTTGGGACGAGATGGGTTTAAGATTGAAGTTTAACAAATTGAACAGGTGTTATGGGAAAGAATTCTTGCCAGAGAATTAAACTTTTGAAAATATCCATGTACAGTTGACCCTTGAACAGTGCTGGGGTTGGGGGCACGGACCTCTGTGCGGTCCCTAGAAGTGTGTGACTGTAGTCAGCCCTCCGCATCCGCCGAGTCCCAGCCCTGAGACAACTAAGGTTGGAAATGCCTGGGTCATTCAAAAAAATAGCACATAAAAGTGGACCCTCGCAGGTCAAACCCGTGTCCAGTGGTCAGCTGTATTCCTGACATTCCCGAATCGGTCACGGGACGTTCATTACCTGCTCTGCGGGCACGTTAGACGTCACAGCCCTTACGCTGTGAGATTGTGAACAACTGGTTGACCACCCTGAGGATCAGAGAAGACACTGAAGCAGGGAGTGAGTTTTCACTCGGGATTCTGTCTGGCTATTTTATGGTGATTACGAATATTTTTAGCATTTTTCTTACCCTCTTAAGGAAAACATGTGAATTACCCAGCTTGTAAAAGGAAGGTTTTTGTTCTGTCTCCTTTGGGCACGTAGGTTGAGTTGAATAGAGTTTAGCATTAGCATCACCTCGGGTTAATGCTTGTTCATTACTTGTTGGACGTGTGATTGTATCTAAAGTCCCCTGTCAGGTAATTCAAGGCATTAAGAAATGCCTCACAGTATTAAGTTCCTCGCAGAGAAATAATCATATTGCGAAACCTTTTATTAAACCCAAGCAGTGTTTCCCATCGGTCCTTTATCCTAGAGTTTAACAGGATGTAAAAGTTCTTGAAATCGGGGTGACTAAGAAGGCGGTGTTTTGACACGGAAAGAGCCCTGGACTTGGGAGCCTGGTGCTTGACCATGGGCTGGAGCAAGTTCTGAAACCATTTTCTCATCTGGACAAGGAGTAAGGGGGCTGATGACTTCTGAGGTCCTTTCTGCACCTCATATTCTGAGTCTGAACACAAAATCTTTCCCATTGAATATTTCTTGAGCTGCTCACCTCATTTCTCGTGGTTTAGGTGTAAGATTGTGGCTATATGATTGTATAATCTAGCTGTAAGATTGGAGGAGACCAAACCATGATAGCAGCGCTTGACTGGGGAATTGGTGGCGGCCTGTGTATCTCCCCCACTGCCGCCTTCAAGTCCTAATTCCCAGTGAGCCACAGTTTCTAGTGGGTGCACATTCTTTCTCTTCACTGTGTTAGGGTGGAAAAGATTATTGCTCACTGCGTACATGTGACCACTTGTTATCCCAAATCACCGTAGGCAGTTAGGCATAGCAGTTGCTGAGATGAAATACTGCATTGAAGTCCTAGGAATGGCATTCTTTCCTGACTTCCCTGTCACATGAAACATTGCCCGTGTCCTGTTCAGGAACTGAAGGGACAGCCGTCTCACACAGTGTAAGATCTGTTTCTCCACAGTTGCTTTCCAGTTCTAGAAATAGGACCCGAATCTCTGTCTACCCAGTGCCCATTTCCAGCTACCCAGCATGGTATCTTGCTGCGCGTGTGTTTAGAGCCTCCTCAGCAGCGTCGGCCAAGGCCAGCTGTTCTCTTCAGACTGTGCCTCTTCACTGGCCAGTGCTTCGTAGATATCCTCTGCGGATCGCAGAGGGTGAGGGAGGTCATTTCTCCCAGGCACTGGTGGGAGAAACAGCGGTAGCATGATGAGTACAAGTAAGCGTACGTCTGATGGAGAAGTATGTCTAACAGGAGCAAGGAGAGACACGTTCTAGCTAAGAAGAGGGAGGGAAGCCCCGAGTATGAGAGGGAGGTATAGAGTAGTGCATGCGGGTGATTCTGTCACTTGTGCTCAGTAACTGAACAGAACTAGAATGTATTTCACTGGAGCTGGTACTGTATTTGCCAGTAAACAGCCTTTGATCAGCGGTGATTTGGTTCAGGCTGAGGTTACGTGGCACTTCATTTACTTCAGGACTAAGGGTTTCCGACGTGCAAAACGGTCTTCACAGCACGCGATGGAGCCTGCAGCTCCACCAGCCTGCGGCTCCCGGCCGAGGCTGGCATCCCTCACCTAAAGAGTTTGTCCTCATGCCAACATTATGTTTTTCTTTCATCCAACTCTGCCATATCCTTCTGACTAACTTGCCTTCCCATAGTCCTCCAGGTGAAAATGGATCCTCCGAAAGTATAGCCTGTAACAGTGTCTTCCACGTTTATGCTCCTCTCTTGAATAAATCCTGTATTCATTCAAAGAAAAGACACATCTGTTGTCCTCTGGGGCCTTCTCTCCGCAGGTGGAGCAGTTCTGGAGGTTTTACAGCCACATGGTACGTCCCGGGGACCTGACAGGCCACAGTGACTTCCATCTCTTCAAGGAAGGCATCAAACCTATGTGGGAGGTAAAGACCGAGCGCCTCGGACTGCTTTTCTGAACCTCTTTCCCCCGCGTTCCGCCCCGCCAAGGTTTAAAGTATTTTAAAGTCTCCTCTCAAAACTGCATCACTGTTTGGTACATCCTTAGGACTGGGACCTCTGAGAAAAGACAGATGCCATTGTTTGTCTGGGTTGGTGCTGGAGGGGTCTGAAAGATTGTTTTATCTCCAAAATGGTGGTAGAACAACACTAAAGGATCTTTTTAAAAAATTACCTTTATTCCCATCGATCTGGGTGTGAGTGGGCATGGTGATCACGGTACACTTACGATGGAAGTGGATAGTGGATGAGCTGCTGGGCAGTCACTGGGGACCCAGAGCTGAGCGTCATGGTCTCTGCTCGGCTGTAATCCATAACCTAGTCCGATGCCAGGGCATTTTTCTAGAAGACAGATGTGATCGCATCCCCCCACCCCCCAATCTTTTTCTCAGTCTTATGTAGCTCTTTATTTTTCACATGATCTTGCACCTAATTTGCCTTCCAGGCCCCGTCTCCCATCACCTCTCAATCTTCCCTTCAGTGCAGCTCAACCTTCCTTTGCCTCTGCCCGTCTCACACTCAGAGTTTGCACACACGGTCCTCCCGGTGCCACAGAGCCCTGCGCCTGCTCTGCCTGGCTGCCTCCATGTCCCTCCAGACTCGGCTTAAGTGTTTCTTCCCGAGGGTCTCTGTCTCGTTCCGTAACTGACTGTCCACGTGCCTGTGACAGCAGCACTCGTCCTGCCATGCTGCCGCAGTTCGTCGTCTCTCTAGGCGGGACTGGGTCTGGCTGGAGACTGGCTCCATGTCTGTGTATCTGAGACATGGTGACACTTGGTAAACTCTTAGCAAATAAAGTGAGGAATAATCTGTGTCCGAAATCTGACGTCATTTTGATCCTCAAAGTAGTTTCGGAAGAAGAAGATTCTTTTTTCAGAGGTCCATTTAGTCATTTTTTCGTAATATCTTCTATAAGGATTCCCACCTCGTTTTTCTTTTTTTCCCTGTTTCTTATCTCCCTGGTCCTACCGTTTTTCCTGAAGTTGAATGATAGGAAAGTGACAAGACCTCTTAGCGTTCAAGGGATCTTTGGCTTTTTACTGACTTTATGCAAAAGAAAAAAGCTGTGAAAGCACATTGTAATGCTGTGTGTCTTTTCACAGGATGACGCGAATAAAAATGGTGGCAAGTGGATTATTCGGCTGCGAAAGGGCTTGGCCTCCCGTTGCTGGGAGAACCTCATCCTGGCCATGTTGGGGGAGCAGTTCATGGTTGGGGAGGAGATCTGTGGGGCTGTGGTCTCCGTCCGGTTTCAGGTAAGCCTCCCCGGGAGCAGGTCGGTGTCACGCGTTGCCCTCGCTCTCCTCGCTGCCTCCGGTTGGCTGTGATGACTCCCTCTGTCCCTCCTGCAGGAGGACATTATTTCCATATGGAATAAGACTGCCAGCGACCAAGCCACCACGGCCCGAATCCGGGATACGCTTCGGCGAGTGCTTAACCTACCTCCCAACACCATTATGGAATACAAAACCCACACCGACAGCATCAAGTACGTGTTGCGGGGGGCCTGGGGGGCATCTCCCTAAACCTGGCAGGAGTAGCGCCTTAGTTGGGTCCAGAGGAATATGGTCGTGCAGGAGACTGACTGATGGAGAAGGGACAGATCAGCCTTTCCCTCCAGTGCTTCTGACCACTGGTAGCAGCTCTCTGCTGGCTGGCAGGGCTCCCCGCTCGCCTGCGCTGTGGCGGTGAGCGCCCCCCGCAGAACCCCGGTGGCAATGCCTGGGCTCGCTTCGTTTACACAAGCTGTCTTGTCTTTCGTTGGCTAAAGACTATCTCGAAATGAAAGACAAAGTGCTTTTCTTTTTCTCGCTTTTTTTTATTTTTTAAGATAATTTTACTGAACAGGAAAGTCCTCCTCCCTGTCCGCCCCTCCCCCACGTTTGCATGTCTTTTTAACCTGTTAGCTTCAGTCTGTTTCTTTGTCCGGGGGAAACTGACTTCTGATCAGGAACGATGACTCCATCTGTGTGTGTGTGTAGAGCTGAAACCCCAGAGAAGGCAGCATAGTGCGTGCGTGAGAGTAGAACCTAAGAGAATCACGAATGCCGCAGGGGAGGTGAGCTTGGCGCTCTACCTAGGGCTCAGGGACATGGAGCTGGAGGGCCACACGTGAGAATCACTGGTTAAGGTCGCTCCTTCAGTGATTGACTCGTAAATAAATCCGGTCACTGTGAAGACATTATTGGGAGTGGCTGCTAGAGTGAGCTAGAGGGTGAGCGAGGGTGAGCCAGCCCACCAGGAGTCGCAACTCTTAGGTTTACTTCTGACTCTGGCCTCACTATGTATGTGCCTTTGGCAAGTCCCTGCCACCCCGCTTTAGTTTCCCCACCTGTAAAATGGGGGACCATAATACGAAACAGGGCTGTTGGCAGGCTGATCGATTTATTGTAAGTGAAGACCCTCAGATGGAGACTGCTCTGACAGGGCCGAGTGTCATAATTGCTATGTCATCATCATCGTTAATGACATCCTCATCATGTTATTCTCATTAACGACCAGTTGTGGGCCCAGCGATGGCGTTCAGAGCGGCCGTGGGGAGTCTGTTCCCCACGTTCACGGATGACGTTGTGGGCGGAGTGGGCTTGAACTAGCTCAGGGCTAGTTTCTCACTGGGAACACTGCCATGGGAGTCGGTCCATAGTTAAATGGCTTGGTGTGACTCATCGTGGCCACCAGGAGTTTTCAGCTAGCCAGGGCCCTGGTGGTTTGACTTGGCCGTCCTGCGTTAGCATTGCTTTTCTCCAGGCAGGGATTTCCTGCTCTTCGTTCTGGGGGTAGAAGTAGTTTCTGCCCCCCAGTCAGACTCAGTGCAGGTTGGAAGCTCCACACGTACTTTTTCTAGGACTCTTACATTTAAGGTTCCCAAACCCCTCATCCCCCCCCAAGAGCAAGCTTTTCACCTGGATAGCAAAGGGAAAGCGGTTTTTAAAACTCTCCCCCCTGCCTTGTGCCCCCCTAACACCCTGAGGCAGCTCTTCCTGACTCTCTAGACGGGTGTACAAGTCCTTCCGGAGTCGGGGGGAGCCCGCGGGCTTTTTGTCTTGGTCTGCTGCTCGCTGCTTTATGTAGAGGTCTGCCTAGCACTCCCGCCCTGCGGCTGCAGGGCGCCAGAGCGCCCTCCTCCACACCCCGATGCTACTTGCCCTCGCGTCTCCCTCTCTTTCCTCCCCCAACGTGCCACCGTTTTGCACTTCCACTAGAACGCCAGGCAGGCTGGGCCCCCAAAGGCTCCTTTTTCAAAACCTCTGGAAGCCGCGGTTGAATGTGCCATGACCCTCTCCCTCTCTGGATGGCACCATCAATGAAGCTGGCATCATCGGAGCCTCTTGTTCTGTTGGCGTGCCACCTGGAAGATCCTTCTGTCCTGGACGAGAGGAATTGAAGAGCAGTTGATGTTTTAAGAACAGGCTGACACGCAGTGGCTGCAGCAGCAGCTGAGATCACTTAATAAATGGTGCTAAACTAGCTTGTCTCATGCTCTTGCTCTTTATGGTGCCTCAAAGAAGTGGCCCTTCAGACTGACTGTCACCCTGTTAAGGAACGGCACAGACTTCTCCACGGAGGGCCGTCGGGGGAACGCGGCCTCGTTTCCATAAGCCCGCTGTGCAGTGTCACGTGGTGTTTCGTTGCACTCCTGTCGAGGTCTGACATAACGAGGTGGCATCTAGCTCTCAGAATGACGCCCCGTTTCCTGGTCCTTGAGTTTGAGTTCCCATCTAGTCACGCTGATAAAAGAGCAGCGATTTCTGAAGTAGAATGCAGCTTGGAACCCGTTAAGGTTGGAGAGGGGGGTCCTCGGCCTTTGCTTCGCTGACTCCGTCCGCCTTTACTTCAGAGACCTCTCTCTCTCGCTTGGAGACAAAGCTCTGCTTCCACCTGTGCGCGGCCGTGCGTCTCGAGCTTCCTCGCTTTGTGCTGACGGGGTTCTCTCACTGCCGAAGCTGCCCAGGCCACGAGCTCTTTGCCAGCCTTCTGCCTTCTGCTTCCCCTCTAGAGCCAGATCGTCTTCCTCTTTCAGCCGGCTCTGCTTGCAAGATCTCAGGGTTCGAGCCCTCCCTCCTCCCAGGGTTATTGCGCGTCAGGATCTGGGGTGGGGAGGCTTCTTCGTCCTACTTGAGTTTGCTCCTCAGGGTAGCCGACCGTAGCACCCACCCGCCCCTCATGTGCTTTGTGGCTTGGCTTGTGTGAGCTGCAGCTTGGCCTGCGGGCCCCTAACCTGCATGCAGAATTTCAGCAAGCCTCATGATACTTCAGCTTTCCTTGGGAGCTGCCACCAAACCCAGAAGTCATTTCTACAGACTGCGAGGTCAGGTTGCCCGATGGCCTCTGGGAAGGTGGCTATGGGCTTAATGAGGAGCTTTCCAAAGTGGCCCGTCCATTTTGGAAGCGACACCCTCTGCTCACACCATCCTGACTGACCACCAGTCTCCACGTGGCCAGGGATCCCGCAGAACACACACTGGGGCTAGCACCCTGGGCTCCACATTCTGGAGGTGTGGGTGTCATCACTTGTGTGTTGTCGCATATCCAAAATGGGTTGAAGTACTCAGAAAATGGAGAAGTGTGGTATGCGGAAATGCCGACTCTCTGTTTTCAGCGTTTGTCAGAGAATTACCTTCTGTGGCCTTTTTCCTCTTGCCTTCCACTATTACGTCACAAGTATTGACCTTAATTTCAGCTGATACGTAAGTGATCCAGCAGAGGAGCTTGATGTCACACTCCTGAGTAAGAGTTAGTCAGAAAGCACCAACCCGACCCTGAGACCCCTCTGATCCTTGTCACGTAACGAACAGAAGCCAGAACTGCTCTGCTTTGTTCTGTTCCCTGTGGCGGTTGCACAGGTCTGGCTTTACTTGAGTCAGAGAACAGCACCTGCTGGGACTTGAGAGTTCAAGGGACACGAAGGAGGGAAGTGTTCTGGAGACCAGGGCTGCCGGAAATGGAGAGAGGACCTTTTTTAGGAGTGGCTCCGCTCTCTCAGGCGAGCGTGCCTCCATCTTGCTGTGTTTCAGTCCAGTTCCCAATGTCCTCCTTCAGCCGTGTGGTTTTTCCGGCCTCCCCCTCAGCGCACTGCTTGTGGCCTTCCCCTGCCGCACTCCGAGGTGGGCCGGGAGGCAGACGCCGCACACGACACCCGGTGAGCCGCTGGGCCACAGAGGGGGTGCCTGCCTGCCGCCTCCTGCCCCTGTCGCACTGCCAGCAGTTCGCCCCTCGGGGGAACAGGTCCCGTGGAGAAGTGGGAGACTCGTTAAATCGAGTGTTAGTTCAGGTGCATGGCTCCTGTAAGAAGGCCAATCAATGACAGTCGAGGTTTTATAGGTTTGGGTCCTCGTAGGCATCCAGTGACTCATTTTTCTCCATTTTAAGAAGAAATCTCATAACAGCTAGACTTGCAGCCTAGAATCGCGGGACCACCAAGGTAAAATGGCACAGAGCCATGTAGCAACAGCAGTGCCTCTTGTGAGGAAATTCCTCTTTGGAATGGTCCCACTGACTCCCTTTGTGCCTCTGGCCTGCGCTGGAAGAGGGGACGACAGGGCCAGCTCCACTCAGTGGGACACAGTGTTGGGGAGACTGACCAGACCCCTCTGCAGAGGAAGTTCAGGGTAGGTGACTTCTCTTGCTTTCTTTCTTCTAGAGGAGACATGGGTCAAATTGTGGGGCATTTCCTCAACCGTGTGTGGATTTCATTGTACTTAAACGTTGAACTTCGTAGACAAGGACCGGCCATCTCTTCTGTTTTGACTAAATCGTAGCCTGGTGGCACTCGTTCACACCAGTATAATCGCTGGCCTGGCTTTGCATTTGTGAGATGTATTCCCCTACTTAACGTTCAAAGTAAAGGAAGCTCAGACTAGCAGGCCGAGCGAGTCCATGGATGATGGGGGCCGGCCTAGTGCAAGGCTGGGAACCAGACTTTGGGTGGGGATGGGGACCAGCAGAGTCACAACGAAATGAGATCTCGGCGCTCAGAGTTTGCTTTCTGGTGAGTGAACCGAGACAAGAGTGGTCTTTGAAGGACTCTTCACCCTGTCATTTGAATTTGTTCCGAATTCCTCATAGGCTGGATCAATCCAGGGCAATGTCTTTTTTTTTTTTTTTTAAGAAGCTTCATTCGTGTCACGTGTTTAACATTTAACTTAGGTTCTTTTTTTTTACCTTTAAAAGAAGTCAGTTTGACTATTACCTAATATGCCTGGGATGCCAGATGGAGAATAGCTAGAATATCCACACCCAGCTTCAGGCGGTGGATTTGCTCTCAGCCCAGCATTGGGCTGCGAGGACGAGTGGCTGTGCCAGTGACTGTAGCCAGTTACTTCATTTCCACTGAGTCCATGCGAGGGAGTCTCTGTCCCCACATCCTTCGTGTGGAGGTTTAACACGTGAGGAAGATGCTTCTGAAGAAAATGGGAGGGCGGCTTAATCCCGGAATGGATTAGAGGGGGACTCTGAAATCCCTATTTCCGCAAGTTCTTGACCTCTGTCTGGACTAACTTAAAACTGTCTGGAAGCAAAAGGATAAATGAGACGAAGCTCCAACACAGCCACGTAATTCTCGTTGACATTTCAATTGCGTAAAATAAAATTTCAATCTCAGTGTTTAAAGCGAGCGAGGGGGTTCCTGGGTCATTGACCGAGCCTCGGATTTCGCTTTGCCCTTAATTTGAAGTGAAACGTGAAGTGGCGTGACGTCACGCATGGACTCAGAAAGTTCCTCCCACGACCGTCTCCGGAATGGACTGCCTGACTGTGAAAATCGAGTTTGTGAATTGGCAGAGACTGACACGCTTGTTCGGAGGTCCCGATTCTCTTCAGCTCGGTTAGCATTTGTTAGTAGCTTAGGTAATACTCCCGGAAGATCAACCTCTTCATCTCAGAGGTAGATCATTAACTTACAAACGCTCCTGTTCCTGTTCAGGAGAGGGACACAGTAATGAAACTGGCCTAACTAAATGCTGCCTGGAAGGATGAATTCGCTGTCTCTCTTTAATCCCGCTGCGTTAGGAAGGAGGAGAAACGCTACCAATAGAAGCCCTGGTAATAAAGGATATTTTAGTGGCCATGATATTAAACCTGTAATAACAGAATATGTCGCCACCCTGGGTATTTCCACCCTTTTAAACCCAGGATGGAATAATTGACAGAAAGGAATTTTAGATTCAGAAGCACAATTTACCCAGTATACATGTAACTCTTAGGAACTTAGCAGACACTGCATGGGGCTGGAAAGTGACTAGGGCAGAAGGCAGGATGTCAGTTTCTCTGAGAACACCCGAAGTGGGTTGGGGCTGCCGAGCCGCAGGGATCTGGGTTCTCCCGTCCTCAGCCAGCGGTCAGGGGCTTGTGCTTTGTTGAGCAATGCCCTGCGAGACCACCCCTCAGTCCTGTTCTCAGCCCTCCCTAACCCCGTTTTCTAAATTGAACAAATCAGCATAAAAGTTGTTGAGTGTTGTTCCCTGCAAATTTTGAACTACCGTGGCCTCCAGAGCTTAAATTTTAGACAGTTACATGGCTCTTTTCAGCAGTGGAACCTGGCACAGGTTCAGGGCCGGAGGTTAGAAGGGTCAGAAGTGGGACCTGTGAAAGCAGTCTCGTTTCCCCGCTGCGTCTGTAGACGCCACGGTGCTCGCGGGTACCTGCCTTTACCCTCAGGGCCAGGCTGATGGAGAAAGACGTTTCTACCACCTGTCCCCGTGGCCCACTGCTGCCCCGCTCCAGTGACTCGGGGGCGTCCTCAGTGACGCCTGAGCTCAGCTCTGAGCTCACTGGCCTCCCGGTAGACTTGATGGAGTGGAGAGAGACTGCCAGCCCTCGGGGGAGTAGCGAGGGCCTGACGTCGCCAGTGGAGCCAGCCGGGAGCGGTGCCCGCCGCTAGCCTGAGTGGAAGGTCTAGGTGGGGCGCCCACCGCGGGGCTCCCCGTGTGGGTGGCTCCGCCCGGCCTTGAGGGCGTCTGGAACCGGGAGTGGGGGTTACGTGTCTGTTCTCTCTTTTTGCAAAGCTTTGATCTGAATGTGCTGTTGTGTTTTTTGTCTCTGGTTTGCCAGGGCCTGGGAGGAGTTTCATGGCCTGGTGAACAGCAGCGGCCGCTGACCGGACGCTCCCCCTCTGTCTCTCCCACTCAGGGTAGGGCCTCGTCTCTCTTCTCCGCAACCTTGCGACATACCTCTCAGCCATAGGGCCCCTCTCCCCACTTCCCCAGTGTTGCCTCTGCCGGCATCGGGTCTGCTCCCGCCTCTCTGACTGTGTCACAGTCTCAGAACAGCACTGAGTCCCAAACCACTCAGTTACCAGATCGCGTCCAGCGCCAGCATTGTGTGATTACAAACGTGCCACAAACCCTCTCCTCCCTTGCCCAGACATGGCCATAGTTAAACCAGCCGGCAGTGTCCTGTGACTCACAGGGCAGTCCCACGGGCCCCAACGTGGGTTAGGTGAGAGGTATGTCCTTTGTTTGCTGGTGGTGTTTGTCAGTTGTGAGGACACAGTGCTAGCCCTTTGGGGTCTCAGCAGAGAGAACGGGGGGTAGATGTCGGGGCTTCAGGGGGTACTGTAAGGAGACAGTTGCATGTTCGTGGCAGGGCGAGGCCCTGGGGTATGGGAGGCTGGGTCACCTGCAGCGTTCCCTCGAAGGACATTGGTGTTTCAGTTAAGGGAGTGCCACGCCCGTGTCTGCTTCTTGGGCAAAGGGACTTGGGTACGTTCACTGTGGACGAGAGGGGTGGGTGACAGGACTACCTGCATGTGCCTGGCCTGAGAGTGTCCCCGAACCTTAACTACCCCCCACACCAGCACCATCACTGTCACTGTCACCATCACCATCACCACTCCTAAGAGACAGGGAATTTCTGAGATTGGAACAGAACGTCTCACCTGTAGTAGCTGCTTCAGAACTCCTCCTTCCCTGGATAGAAACGAGACTTTTTCAAGAAACCAGCATTCCTCAGGCAGGCTAGAGAAGGAGGACGCTGTGAGGGACAGAAGTAGGTGGCCGGCAGTCTGAGTACTCTCTCTGCAAGAGACAAACGGTCCCAGAATTCCACTATACCAGAGGGTGCAGCTCATGCCTCTATTTATTTTTTACTTATTATTTTTTTTTTAATTTTCAGAATTTTTATGCATTTGAGCCAAATTGACAACACACGCCAGGGGAGCAAGATCGCAAATACTCTCCCATAGTTTTTTTTGAATAGTTTAATTCCTTTATTATAATTCTGTTTTTAGAAGATAATACTAGTTGAAAAGTTGCAATTTAAAAAGCTTTTTCTGTGAAATGTAGTCAACAGAATTCTAAGATAGCTGCACTATTGGATACATTTATTAGCAGGCTGAAATAGCAGATATTTGAAGCCAATTAAGTTAAATTTCCAGAAGCCTAGTGCTATCAGAGTTGTTTTAATAACATTACCATATTTAGTTATTTCTCAGAGTCCTTTTTTTGCTTTTAATATCCCTAAAATTGGATGCTTACAATGAGTGTGATTTCTTAGTTTAAATGACAATATTTACCTTTGAGTACATAAAATGATGATACCTTTAAAAATCAGTAGCATCTTAGGGTCCATGAAAAGGGCTCTTGAAATTGGAATAATCAGAATGGAAAATTTTAATGATTCCCTCTCCCCTTAGCTGTCACTTAATCTCCCAGGAAAAATAACTGTGAATTGCTTTGAAAAGTCATATATTTGCATAATTTCCATTCTGTCATCTCTTTGTTTTTCTTCCTGCCTCTACTGCCTTCCCCCATGTCTGTCTTATCAGCAGGTGAGGGGAGCACTTGTGGTTTAGGTGTCCCGCTTCTCAGCACAGATTTGGAAAGTCTCAGAGGTGTAGTAGCGTCTAAACAAAAAAATCAACTCGCTTCATTGTCTTAATGGATGGGAAAAAGACTCCATGTTTCATCTCTATTGATTCCGCCTCGAGAGAGGTGTTTCCAGAAGATGTGCGCACCCAGCGCCTGTTTGTGGCAGCTGCCGTGCCAGAGGCCCCAACACTTGGGCCTTCTCGTCCTCTTTCCTTTCCCCTTCCGTGTAGATCGTGGTCTGTGAAGAAGTAAACACGGCTATTTAAATCGTTCTTGAACCACAAGTAGTTTCCCTCAGTTTAGCTGATATTTTACGCTGTTACCTATGGCGGCTAGTAGACTAGGACTATTTCATTTGACCTCCATTGCCAGTAAGTATGGCCCTTTCAACTGTGGCTTCAGCAGAGGTCCCAGCTCGCTGCTGGGGGCGGATTCCGGTGACTTCTGGGTCTGGGTCTGATGCACAGAGCAGCGATCGGTATTGTTGGGGAATGGAGTTAGCGTGATTGCTCAGGGGGAGATTGAAATTTGCCTCACTCCACCCAGGAGGTTTGCAGTTGTGCTAATACGTAGGAAGGAGAGAGGAAGCCAGAGCTGGCCAGGGACAGCTGATGGCCAGAGAATGTCCCCCTGTAGCCCTGTGTGCTTAATTATGCCTGTGGGCCGACTGGCGAGTGCGCCCTCAGAGCCCCCGTGAGAGCAGACTCAGGTAGGGCTCCTCAGACACGCAGCTGTCCCTAGGGGACCCGGAGTCGCTTGGTGCCGTACTGCACAGCAGCACAGTGCAGGTGGCTGCAAAGCAGGGGGGCCACTCTTCTGAGGAGCTGACCGCCTGCCCCTCGGTCGTCCACCCTCAGGAGCTAAGCTCTACCTCAAGTCACTCTGTCCAGAGTTTACTGTCCATTTTAAAGTACGAAAAGGTGATCGTTTTGAGGCAGAGCAAACGAGAGAGATGTTTCAGAGTCCTCGCAGCGGGTTCCCCCAAGTTCCCTGGGAACGTGGAGCTGTGGGACGGGGCTCGGCATTTTCGGAGGCCCTGTCATCAGGGCAGAGGGGCATCCGGTAGAGAAAAAGGGTCTCTCCAGCACTGTGGGTCTTTTGGCCCCGTGTCCTGTGCCCTGGAGTGTAAAAGTCCTCCGGAATAAATTAAGATACAGTGGAACTTTTTTTTTTTTTTATGAGTTTATTTGAGCCAAACCGATGACAGTACCAGGGAGCAAGATGCTCTCAAGATGGATGGACATCTTGGTACCGGAGAAGCTCCTTTAAATCTGCACACTGGGCTCAGTCCTAGTTATTTCATGTAAATTCACCGATGAGGATGTAGAATCTTCCATGTATTTTTCTAAAATCTCTCTCACATCATTGAGAAACCAAAACCAACAATGAAAACCTCCCCCAGAGCCCATGTACCAGCCCAGCACTGCAAGGTGGCTCGAAGGGCCAGCTGTCTGGAGTTCCCATGATTTTCTAAATTTTAGTTCGCTTTTCAAAGAACAGAAGCCCATCTTTAAAAAAAAAAATCCTAAAGTCACCTGTGGCCTGTGCCACCTGCTGTCTGCATCCTCCCTTCCCTGTCTCCAGCGTCTGCACCGCAGCCTGACGAGGGACATAACTGGGGATTAGTTCCCAGCTGGTGTGAGGCGAGCACATGCCTGAGACTAAATTTGGTGCCTGGCTGTTCTCGGCTCCCTTTTTTTTTTTTTTTTTTTTTTTTTAGAAAGACTGGCCCAAAGCCACCAACTGCCTCCAGCCTGTCATTGTCAAGAGCCTGTCACTTACCTTCTCGCTCTTGTTTTCCTTTTTATCAAACTCTGGAAAAACTCAGCTGATTTGCCTGGCTCCTTTACTCTCTCTACCCCTTTCCCATTTTCCAAATAGGATTTAGAACGATTGTGACTTCTCAGGTTTTCTGACTATGAAGCGATCTGTGACAGTAGAAGTAACAGGAATAAATACTAAATATCTAAGAGAGAAAGCGAACGCTTCAGTTTACCTGCCACAGAAAAAAAATCATCTATTTCTGGCCCATCCCCAGCACAGAAGGGGAATTCTTTCAAAAGATGATGGCCTGCTCATGGTGATGGGCGGAATTTTCTTATCCAGAAAATTCTCTTCTTCACATCACCGAAGAGCTGGAAGGGCTGGGTCCAGATCCTTGCCTGCCATTTCTCTTGCTTCAAGATAGATGATTCTGCCCTATTCAGAAAATTCTCTGATTCTACCTTCCCACACGCCCCTTCTGGTCATCTTATTTCTCCCTGCTGATGGACTTTTGTGATCCAGTTGCTCAATGGGGACAGAGGTGGCATCAAAAGGGAAGCACACCATTCCTTCTTCACCACCTCTTTGTTATTAGAGGTGTCCTTTGTCACATAGACTCAGTCTTATAGCACATCGTCCCTAAGGGGACTCAGAAGTAGCACGCACACATCAGTCACGCCTGCTTTTCTGTCTGTGATCAGATATGTTCCTTATTCTTTGCTAGCTGCTCAGGGCACCTCAGTGGGGTCTGCCCGGTATAAAAAGATGCCCACCCCGTTAAGTTCTCTTTGTGTTCAGTCTTCAACTCCTCAGATGGAAATCATTGAACTGTTCAGCAGCCATTGATTAATGAGCTACACGGTCATGTCCCATCAGTTATAAATACGCCAGTGGGCTTTTGAGATAACATCAGTTCTCTCCCTGCCAGACTCACCTGCACCAGCTCCAGTTTCTCCTCTCAGTGTAACCGGCTACAGTGGTTCTTTGGGTAGCAAGGGCTGGTAGTTGCCATCGGCCTGCGGCCATCCTGGAGGAGGACCCATTAGCCGTAGGAAGAAACTGCGGTCTGGCTGGGGGCGAGCATATTCTTTCCTCTGGACCCATTACCCCGAGTCCATCACCTGTGATCATTTAAAATAGGTCAGTTAAAGCCGAAGCTTCTGCAAGGCCCCCATTACAATGAGAGGGAAATAATGACTCCAAACTCAGGTGAATGAGAATTTCTGTTTCAAAATTTCAGACAAATTTTAAGTCTTAAGCAGTGCGCCAGAACAGTAGATGAGGTGACGCTTAAGGCGCCTGGCGGCCCTTGGATTGGGGGATTCAGATGGCGATGTGAAGGGCTCAGAAGTCGTTGGATTTCTGTTGGGGGAACAGGAGTGGTTGCTAGTGGGTGGCCAAACCTGTCTGCATCCGATAGAAGGCAATCAAGAGGACACATCTTATATGATCTGTCACACACACACACACACACACGTGCTTCTCGTTCAAGAGTTGTAGCTAAGTTTCTAAAGCGAAAGGTGCCTAGATTTCACCACTTGGAGTATCTTTTCCTAAGCAGCTGTAAGTTTATTTTTTATTTTTTGTTTTTTGTTTTTTGTTTTTTGTTTTTAGCAGCTGTAAGTTTTGAACTGAGGATTGTTTCGTTGGCTGGTTGATTTTTTGAATACATAGTACAGTCCTAGGGTTTAATTCTTTTTAAGTGCGTGTGTGTGTGTTTAAGAAAGAGAGGAAGAGGCTTCCCTTCCACCTATATTCCTTCTGCCCCGTTTCCTGTCTCCTTCCCCCGCCCCAGGTGACTCTGCTGTCGGTTTCTCTTCTCGTGGAGCCTTACAGAGATGCTTTATGCATATACAAGCGAACGGGAACTAGGACCCTCTCTCCTCCACCCCCACTTACACAAACGGCGGCGTACATGTGCACACACCCCTCGGCACCTTAACTTACCACTTTCTCGTGGAGACCTTTCCGCAGTCGTAGGGAGCGCCCTTGGTTTTTTAAAGCTGCACAGTGTCCCGTTGTGTGAATGTTCCATCGGAATAATGCTTACCGGTCCCCTGTTGATGTGCATTTGGGTGGGTTTCTAATCCTTCGCTTCTGTAAACAGTTGAGTCAGAGTGTGAGCAGGGACTCAGGAGGCAGGCTGCCGTGTTGGCAATCGGTTAGCAAGGAAGGACAGGCTTGGGTGTGTCCCGAGGGCCCTGGGTTCTCCCCCTATATGTGCGTGTTGCCTAAAGATGATCTGTGTATTGAATGCTGTATTTTCTCCATTTTTTTTTTCTTTCAGGGACAATTCAAGCTTTCGAAATACAAAAATCACATTGTGAAAGAAAGTACACAAGCTGGCAATAATCCTTTTCTGTGTGTGTGTGTGTGTCCGAAGTGGATGGGAGGTCTCTAGCCGGCCCTTCCATCTGCTCGCTGACGGGACGTCCCTGAGCCGTGTGCTCCCTTTTGCACTCTTTCCTGGAGGACGGACTCCGCGAGACACCCTCCAGCGACGCGGACTTTCTGAAGCGGAGAAGCGGCAAACGTGACTTTGTAACAGACACACTTTTTTTTAATGGGTTTCCGTGGGGGGAGTTCAGCCTTTCATGTTGCCGTGTGCTATCCAGATGCCCCTCGGGCCTTCCGCCGCGCTCTTGCCCGCCGCACGGAGGGCGTCGCGGCCACGTGTACCAGCCAGAGCTGTTAGCCGAGCGTTATCAGTGTTATGAATGTGCACCCAGGAGCAGCGTTGCGTTGGAGAGTCCCAGAATAGCTGTAACCGCTCTCTTCCAGCTCTGCCATTAAATTATTGGGGGCATTTTGTTTATTTCGCAACCCTCTCCCGCCCCCCCCCCCCCGAGCCCACCGCCTTCTGAAAGCGCGATACTGATCTCTGTGGCCTCTTGCCTCCTGCCCGCCAGCCGTGCCCCTGCGGGCCGGTCCTTAGGCACTGCGCACTTAGATTGTAAGCCGGTGCGAGCAGCTCAGATCGCACT
This sequence comes from Macroglossus sobrinus, assembly GCA_004027375.1. NCBI lineage: Eukaryota > Metazoa > Chordata > Mammalia > Chiroptera > Pteropodidae > Macroglossus > Macroglossus sobrinus. The sequence goes on from PVKZ01003475.1 coordinate 72,655, forward strand.
GGCGCCACTGAGGCAGCGTGGAAGGTACGGCGCTGTTCTCCTCCAGCAGACTGGGGCAGAACCCGGCCTGGTTGGGAGTGAGGTTGCAGGAGGGGTGCCGAGCGCAGGGTTCGGAGCTGAGGGTGGCGTTTTCCCGGGGGAGCCGGGCCCGTGGGTCCGGCTTGTTCCCGTGGGTTCTTGCCTGCCCTTCCCTGAGGAAGGGGGAGCAAAAGCTGCTTGTGGCCAGGTGGTCACACTTAGTATGGTGACTTCTGTGATCCTGAAGACGAGGTGACCATGCTGGGTGGCTTTCTCTGTGTGGCTGTGCCTGTCTGCTGTGGTCGGAAACACCTGCGTTCCATCCCCAGCACCCGGAGTGTATGTTGGCACGTGTGTGCTGATCCGCGAGTCCCACAGGAACCCTTGCAGGCCACGGCAGGCGCGCCTCAGAAGTGAGCGGGCACGCGTCCGAGCAGCTAGGGGATCTCACGCCGAAGGGCCGAGTGAAGTCAGAGGTGGACGAGTACCTAGGATTGGGATAAGTACTGAGTACCAGTCCTACAGCGACCTCCAGGGAGCACGGTCATACTTGGCTCTTGTGAGCGGAGATCGAAGTACCTTAAATTAAGGTGTCTCCTAACACCTGTCCTTGGGGGCCAGGGCGCCTCCGCCACCTGGTCTCAGAGAGTAGCAGGCGTTTCCTTATCGTATTTATATTACTCTCCTCCTCCTTCCCAGTTCCTGAACACCCTCTGATCGCCACTCTCTTGGGATGCTTTTTCCTCAAAGAACAGGGCAATACACAGGCCAAAAGGGAGGTACTTCCACTATTGATCACGTGAGCTCAGACAAGATCTAGCAGTGATTTAAACTCCAGACGTACGAAGAATGAATTCTAGAGGCCAGACAGATGTGAAGGGCTCAGGCCGACATCGGCTGACGTGGGGAGCACAGGTTGCCTCCTGAGACGAACTTAGACCCCAGCGAGGCCTTCACGTTTGCCCAAACTCAGATTTGCCACGAAAATTCCAGAGAGAGCAGACGTGTGCATCTGCCCTCCTGCGGGCGTCCGCCCGGCCGTGCGTGTGTGCGTGTGCGTGCGGGTGTGCACGCTGTGGTCACGAGTGAGGGTTTAGTCGTGCCCAGCGCTTAGGTTTATCGACCCTATCGGTTGTTTTGGCTTTTTCATTTTTTATTTTTTTGAGGGGAGTGGGTCTCATTTGTTCAGGGTTTTTGATCTCTTGTGTTTTCCAGAGTTGCTCGTGGTTCCCCTTCCTCTTTGTCACTGCAGTGTTTAAACTTTCTGCGTTTCCCATCAGCACTGCTGACCCCGTGCTGGTTACAGCCAGTCACTTCTGGGAGGCAGGCAGCATCTTACCCCCGATATCATGCCTGCGGCTTTAAATGGGAGACTGACCAGTCGATTTATCCAAACCACCTTTTCCCCAAACTGGCTTGAGAGGTCTTTTCCCTTCTGACTCCACAGGCCTCTTCCCCACTGAGACACGACACAAGGATGGTTAGGGTCTCACCTGTCCTAGAGACAGGGAAAAGGTGCGCCAGGGCTGACCTAACCAACGTACATTGCTACTGAGAGATGGAGGGGGGTCGCTCTCCACTTTGCACATGCAGGCTTCTCCCCAGGACCCCTCGGAGCGAAGTCTGAGTGTCCACCTGCCCCTGGCCCCGGCTCCGCGCTAGTGCTCTTCCTGTCTCAGCCTTCTGTTCACGAGCGCGCGTGTGTGTTCTCCCTGTGGCGTGAGCAGTGGCCGTCACTTTCCACCCGGAGAGCAGCTGGTGGTCCACGATGCTCCAAGGATGAATTTCCAGGTGTCTGCCAGTGGAGGAGCAGAGGCTGTGACGAGAGCGATGCGATGTTGCACTTTGAGAGCAATTGTCTACTGCGGAAATAAATGGAAATGATCAGCAAGAAGCAGGGTGTGGACTCGTTAGTACAGGGGGGACGGGGGTTCTTGTGGCTCGCTCCCCTGACTCTGCCCTTCCGTGTGTGGGTCTTCGTTTGAAGTGCATTCCAGAACAGAATACGTGGGCCGGGACAGACAGTGTCACCACCATGGACGTAAATGTGTCGTCAGACTAGTCTCTGCTTCGTATTACTCATTGCCAAAACTCCACTTACATTTTTAATATCAAGATATCGTTCTTAATTTTAGTGCTTCTCAACTTGGTATAAGGAATATTGGAACGGAAGGAAGTTCAACGAACTAGATTTTCAACTAAGAAAGCGCTCCGGGCCTACGCTTGGAGCGCTCGCTTTAGACGAAGTAGCGTAGCCCACAGGTGGGCACGTGGGGCGTCCTGATGACCAGCCCCTAGGGGAAACACCAAGGCAGAATGGAACTTTCACAGGGCCCCTGTTACTGTTTATAAAAGATTTCAAGTAATACAGTCTTGAGACCGTTTCAGTAGATGGCAGTTTCCTTTCTGCGTGTATCAGTCACGGTCCAAATAGGAGTCAGAAACCTTATTGACCGAGCAGCTAAAAGAGGCAACGAGAAAACACTGAAAAATCGGGGTGGTAGCACCCCCAGGAGGAGTGGCCTCCGGGGATGGTGCTGCCGCAGGTGCTGCCACAGTGGGACGCAGGTGGGCCCAAGCGTGGCCGTGGCAGCGGGCTTCCCTGCGGCTGTGGGAACACACTGCGCCTGCGGAGGCTGGCCCCCTGCGGGTGGGAGCAGAAGGAGCACCCACTGGGTCCCTCGAGTGCACCCCTAGTAGAAATCAGTGTGGCCGGCTGGCCAAGCAGGAGCGTTTGCAGAGTTCTGAGCCCAGCATCCCTCTCTGTGAAAAATGGAGAGGAAAGAGCGTGGGAACCAGTACAGTCCTCCCCTTCGGCCGCTCGGCGTCTGTCCACGCCGTCTACACGCGTTTGAGCTTTAATAGTGTCGCCAAAGCAGCCCCGGGTCTGCCCAAGGTACAGTGAACCGTAAGGTGTTCTTACCCGCTCCCAACACTGCGTCTGGGCCTCTGGCCGTGTGGACACCCCTGTGCAGTCAGTCTCCTCTGAATAGAATATAGGAAAACAATGATACCCAAAGACTAGAGGTCAAAGTTAACTTTCAGCAGAAAGTGCATGAAATAGGAAAGAGAAGAAACGTGTGTGTGTGTGCACGCATGCGTACACATAACCTCAAGGACGACTCTGTAGAGTCTGTACCTCACGAGCCTGGAGTTGACATTTACGGTTTCCTTTTCCACGAGCTCGTCTGTAGTCCCTGTGCCCTCAGCCAGGATCTCAGCTGGTCCCGAGTCTTTTTTATTTGGCATGGCTGATCCAAACCTTTATTCCTCAAGGGTCCGAATTGTCCAGCCTGTTATTTGTTACACTTCTCCATTCATTTTTGCCCTAACAGGGACCCTGGAGGACCCTCTGGGCTCCAGCCCCAGGCCTCCCCACCCGTATGGTGTCAGAACCGGTGGCCAGGCTAGGCTTCCCCTGGCGATGCTCCCCGGTGCCTAGCATAACCCTCTTACTCTCTCGCTGGTTCAGTCCGTGTTGGTCGGTGTGCAGAAGGGCCCCAGACAGCCAGGCGAGACTGAGTTTGCCATCCGGGGAAGCCACTGCTGTGGCCCCCCCTGGGGGCTGCGTTCCTCCTCTGAAAACCGTGCCAGTGGGACCCCGTGTGGAAAGGCCCGGTGAGAGGAATCACTGCCACCTCTCCCCACCGATTCCTGGGCCCACGGACTCCACACCGCACTCTGCTCACCAAAGGACGCATTTCACAGCACACATGGCGCAGCCGGGACGTGCTCACGGCTCACCCGACCCTACCAGCGGCCCATCGTCCCGAAGCAGAGGTGCGAGACGGCCGTCGGCCCTTTGAACTTGGTTCACTGGGGATCCGTGGATTCTTGCCCTTTGCACTCATTTTTCAGACGATTCGCTTGGTTTTTCCAGGTATGTAAACTTAACTATCGTCACATAGTGAAATGTTTCTTATCATCTTATTGTTTAATTTTTATTTATGCCTACAGCACCTGGCTTCCTATGTTTAAGAACAACTTGTATTTGCTTTTCTGATGCTATCTTGACCATTTTTCTATCGCGTTCATGGTCTTTTTCTTGTTGACTTCTAGGAGTTCTTCTTTCTATATTAAGGAGACTACCCTTTTGTTTGTACATCGAACTTGGCCAGTACAGGAACCAACACGAGTTCACAAGGAGGCCAGGGCAGCTCGCCCCGTGTGCTGGAATGAGGCCCGTATCGTGCGGGTGGCCAAGGGCGGGCAGGAGTTGAGGATGGAGACATGTCTTCATGAGAAGACCCAGCGTGGCTCTAATGTGGCTGCCCACGTAACTCAGTATGGGGTCCCTGGGGTATAAGATGCCCAGGTGCCGTGAGGGGGACGTGGACATTCTCCCGTTCCTCCCAGTGGGAGGGACTACAGCCGTGTCCTGCTCGTGGTGGCTGGTGACATGTCCAGCTCACTGTCCCCTGTCCCTCTGGACTGTGAACAGGGATTCTGGTCGTGACTTGCTGATGTGCTGAGTCTAGTAACCGCTGTCTCCTGGGGACAGCACTTGCTCTGATACGCTGTCCTTGAAATCACCGACCAGCAGAGTTACAAGTCATCTTCGCCAATAGTCTTGTTTTTCTCAAGGTGTTTTTACCTTCAAAGTCATGTTGCTGTGTATTTGAACTGATCAACCTTTTCTCCTCTATGGCTTCTGGAGTTTGAGTCATATTTGAAAAGCCTCCCCTGAGTCTATTCATAGAGAAGGAGAAAGATTTGAAAGAGTCCCAGGGTGGGGGATGGAAACCAACTTCTCTGGCACAAAAGCATCTTCAAGGGGTGCCAAGGGCCTGGCGTGGGGCCTCAAGCCAGGACGGAGCCAGGCCGGTCGGGGTCTCCGGGTTCAGGAACGGGCAGAGCTGGCGAGGCTGAGAGCCGAGGGCACACACCAGAGAGGATGCTGGCCACCGGTAACTGAAGTGGTCAGCCAAGGGGCCGAAGGCAGGCAGGGAAGGAGGCGAGTCACAGCAGAGCCGCAGGGAGGGTGGAGGCCCCGACGAGGCCAACCAGCAAGGAGTCAGAGAAGGCGCCGGAAGGAAAGGGGGCAGGTACGTGGTTCCAGAAAGAGACTCCAGGAGGTGGCAGAGACCAGAGGGCGAGCCCGGGAGAGGCAGCTAAGAGACGGGGGGTGGGGGGAATGTGCACGGCCATGGTGTCCTCAGGGGTGAGGACACATGTCGAAGCCCCTAAGGAGACCAAAGCCAGGGTCAAGCTTGTCCACAGCGTCTCCTCACTGGGCACATCTCAACCCCTCAGTGCTCTGTGCTCACCCGTGTCTGAGCCCAGGCACCGCTGATTCCGATGAACTTGGACCCTAACTTGGGTCCCTTGTTAATTCACTGTGCGCTGAAGTGGGGGAGCGTGGATTGAACGAGAGTGAGAGGACCCAGAGACCTGTCGGTTCATCGGAGGCCAACCCCGTGGGTTTCCCGACCTCAGCCCGAGGCCCCAGTGTCATGGCGCTCACAGCCCCCGAGCAGGGACAGGCCTGGTTTCCTAGCTCTGAGCTTAGACCCCGAGCAGCCTCAGGGCGAAGCAGGCACGAGCCTGGGTCCAGGTGTCATTATGGCAGCAGGTCAGCTCACCTTGCTGAGTCCAGCGTCAGGCAGCAGCAAGTCTCCCAGGTAAAGCGTGTGCGGATATTAAAGAAACTGACGTTACTAGGAATAATTGCTGTTTCCTATAGCTTCCCTGCAGCGTCTAACATTTATGACTGTCGTGCGTGTGTGCACGCACGCGCGCACACACACACACACACACAGACACACACACACACACACTGTTAAAATTGCATGAAGAGCTAGAATGATCACTGTGGTGCTGGGTTAGAGTAGGAGGTATCAGTATGAAATTGTGTTTGATACACACACATGCATATACAGAGAGACAGAGAAATAACTCTAGAGCTATTTATATACATGCATTACTATACACGGATACATTCCCTAGCTCATCCTCTGAGAGACACGACAAGCAATGACACCCCAGGGGCGGCGCGCACACCTGGCACCCGGATCTTAGTGTCTAAATGCCATTTTCCAATAAAACGATCCACACTCCTTGGAGAAGTGGCTGGTTCTAGGGGAGGCACAGGAAAAAAAATACAAGATTAGCCTGGAGTATTTTGAAGTACCAGAAAGAGAGTATTTAAAAAAAAAAGCATTAATGGAGGCATGTCCAAGGACCGAGGAACCAACGGAAATAACCCCAATGGCCAAGGCTGGAACAATTTGAGAAACAAAATAAATAAAGTAGTCTATGTAACCCAAAGTATAAATGTCCATGTGTCCATGTCAATATAAATAAGTTATTTAATAAGCAAATAGTTGGTGGAGGCGAATGGACAAATCCCTGAGGAGACGAACCCCAGAGAATTTTTGGAGGAAATCCTCACTTCTTAAGTGCAGGCTGAGGCGTCTGAAGGAGGGGCGGGGGGTCCTGTCTGCTGGCCCCAGGCAGCAGAGGCCCTGAGCCGTCTAGTCTGGAGAAGGGAACTGTGACAAGTGGATGGCTTCAGATATCTAAGGGACTGTGACAAACGTTTATGCGGTGGAACCAGACCCTCTGGGTAGAAGGTAGAGAGAGACAGGCTTAGGTTTAGGAAAAGCTTCCAGACCAGTGGCTGACTCAGGCAGTGCAGGTGAACAAGCAGAGGCCGGGAGGCCGCCTGTTGGGGATTCACCGTGAGGAGCCCAGTGGCGCGCCAAGGGTAGACCAGGTGGCCTGTTAGGCCCCGCTCAGCCCTTGGATCTGGGGTGGGGGAGGAACCTCTGCCACTTTCTGCAGCGACTCCCTCCCCGGGAATGCAGTGGTGTCGGGCAGGCTCTCGGCGGTTGTCGGCTGGTGACGATGCCCTAGCACCAGGAGCAACCAGCCACCTGCCCGTTTGGCCATGAAGGTACTAAGTGTCCAGGCGGTGAGCCCCTGGCCTTCTGGAAAGCGCTCCAGTGTATTTATAAAACGATAGCTCTGCAGGAAGCCTTTCCCGGCCACAGCTGCCAGGAAGGGGTAGTGGGTGCTTTGAAACCCATCATGAGCCAGACAGGAAATTCCTCAAGACATAGGTCAACGTGAAGTGACATCAGATCTCAACTGCTCCTGCACCTGTCGTGCCTCCGCCCTCTCTCCCAGGACCCAGAGGCCCAGGGCTCCAGCTAAGTACCTCCTGCTGGTGCTGCCGTCTGCAGCCCCCTCCCCGCCCAGCTTACCGCCTCCGCCTTGCAATGCAATGCCCTGCTCTGCTCATTCCCCCCAACCAGACACCGCTGGTGCCGCTGTTCACCCCTTCTCTCTCTGCCTCATCCCCCCCAAATATGCTTTATCACCCTTTCTAAAGGAGGGTTTCCTTCCTTATTTTAAAAGTGCTCATTAGACAAACTGTGGTACATCCATACAATGAGATATTATTATTTAATATTATTTAATATTATTTATAATAATATTATTATAAATAATATGTATAATGCTTTATATTATTTATATTATCATATTTATATTATTTAGAATAATATTAAATAATATTATTGAATAATATTAAATAATATTATTATTATTTAATATTATTATTAACTTAACTGCATGTTACTAAGTGAAAAGCCAGTCTAGAAGGCTCCACAGGGCACGATTCCAACTACACGACATTCTGGAAAAGTGAAAACTATGCAGACAGTAAAAAGATAAAGTTAGGGGCACCCAGGATTTTCTGGGCCGTGGAACTACTCTGTAATGGTGGATACATGTCGTTAGACGTTTGTCCAAACCCACACCACGTACAGCACCAAGATCGAATCCCAGTATAAACTATGAACTTTATTTAATAATAATGTATCCATATTGGCTTCTCAGTTTTAACAAATGTGCCCAACTAAATAAGACATTAGCAGTAGGGGAAATTTGGGAGGGGGAGAAAGGGGATCTGGTGATTGTACTTTTCCTTGAAATTGTCCTGTGAACCTAAAACTGTTGTTTTCAAATTTTATTTAGAAATAATTTTAGACTTACAGGGAGTTGCAGGAGTAGCAGAGAGAGATGGGGAACACTCCCCCCTACCCCACTTCGCTTCCCCCAGGGGTAACATTTTTACAACCTAGTACATTGTCAAAACCAGGAAACTGACATGAGCACAATTGTACATTCAGTCTTGTATTGTGCTTTGTTTAGGTAACAATGTATCATGAACATCTTTCTGCATCACTGGTTACACTTCTAAGCGGTTGTGCGGTTTTGAAGGCCATGTAATAATTCACTGTGTGGATTGCTACAGTATATTCAACAGTCCCTAGTATGTTAGTTTATTTCCAACTTCTTGCTGTTACCAAGCAAGTTAATTTTAATAACAGTTAACATCCGGGTGTATTTGCTCTGTGTGCATCCCTGATAGGAGCCCTTTGCCTATACTGATTCTTTTAATCCTCCAGCCACTCCTTGGGACAGGCACTGATTTATGCCTTCAGAGGATGACCCTGGAGCACGGAAAAATGAAATACTTCCTCCAGGTCGGCCCCAGAGCCGGGGTTCTGGACCACAGAGCCCTCTGCCCTGAGAAGCACCCTCCAGTGCTTCCTTAGGATAAATTCCCGTTGGCAGATGTGGATGGGGACGCACCTTGTATCTGGCTGCCAACAGCAGGATAGGCAGCCTGTAGCCCCTGGCATTTATTACACAGGCGGAAGGCAGCTTTTGCTCGCTGTGAACACGAGTCTCTCTGCTTTAGGACTTTTTTTTTCCTGGCCATGGGCGTGCACTTGACCAGCACACAGGCAAACTGGAATTCCCAGCCGGCTGATGCCCCTGGAGGCGGCCCCCATCTACCGGTGGGTGGGGAGCCGCTTCCTTGGCTAACACGGAGGCACGTTTCACTCTGCATCTCAGAGTTCCCAGGTGGCGTGGAGCTCCGGTTGCCCCCAAGTGGAAAGTGGCTTCATAACGCGCACGTCCCTCCGCGGTGTCGCTTCCACACTCCCTCCTGGTGTCGCCTTGTGCGCTGAATCCTTGTCGCAAGGCCGGTCCGTTTCCAGGGGAACCCAAACCAAACAACAGAGGGGAAGGCAATGATTCCCTACCCCGTGAGGCTCCCTTCGTCTCAAGTGCACTAAAGTCCCGAAGGGCACGGCGCAGGGCCTGGCGCGTGGTGGGGATCGATGAGCGGCGGTGATTACTAATACATAGTGGTACGAACCGCGCGGTTTTTGCGCGAGCGTCGGAGTCTCCGCGGAATGTAACGTGCGCGGCAGCGCCATCTGGTGGTCGCTCTGCTTTGCCGCCTCCCGGCCCCGTCCAGGCGAGGGGACAGGACCAGGAGAGTTAAGGGTCAAGGAGACCCCAGGAACCTTTTACCGAGCGGTGCCAGACTCTGAGGACTGTTGCGAGGAGACAGGCAGGGCTTGGGCTATATGAGTGTCGCCTGGGGGGTTCCAGCCTCTGGTCTCCTCTTCCCACCCTCTCGCTAGACAGGAGATGCCCCTGTCACCCCAAATTCAACAGGTCTGAAACGGAGCTCGTGGTCTTCCGTCTTGCCCTGCCTCTCCCTCATCTTCCCTGCTTTCCAACAGAAGAAATGAACTAACTGCACAATAATGCCTTCCACTTTTAAACCTCCAAGACAGACCTTCATGTCCATTTTAAACTTTAGCCTACAGCACGGTGACATGTCACGTCATTGAAGAAGTGTTCCGTTAAGGGGCTGGAATAATCCGTTTAATTAACTTTTTAAAGATACAAAACAATCTCCTCATCTTCTCTTTTCCCTTTATGAAATATTAATTATTGGCACCCTTCTTTTGTCAAAAAGCCGCAAAGCAGATTGTTGGCCTGGGGTTGGCTTTTGAATGGGGCTCCGAGGTGCCCCAAGTGTGGGCGAGGGCCCATGTGTGCAGGGGCTGGGTGAGTGGCTGTGAAGGGGACGATGGGACAGTAAGCAGAAGGTAGAGGCCAGTGGGGGTCAGGTTTCTCACGGTGGGACCAGGTGGCATGACCTAGGGAGGGGAGGGGCCAGCGTCCCCCGTGGTGTTGGGCTGGAACTGGACGCATCCGTCTGAAATCACGATTTTCGCATAGAAATAAGTATAGCTGTAAATCGGAGTGTGTGTCCGTGTGCGTCTGTGTGCGTATATGTCCATAATACACACATTTTCCTAGCGATGTCCACCAAAAAGGCCTAGGGACACAACACAGCTGTGCCGACGCCCAGGCTCACCCTCCAGGTCTTGGTTATCAAACTCCGCCCGGGCTCCGTGGACGAAGGGAGAGAAGGGAGAGTCCAGGATAAACTCAGGACGTTCCCCGTGCCAGAGAATGAGGAAGCACCCGAAGAACATCAGGACATTTAGAAAACAGAAAAACTAATTTAAAGGGTGGCCAAGCCTGGGACAGTCTGACCATCAGAATAACTAGTGATCGTGACAGGTTACAATCCATTAAATAAAATAGGAATCCAGGAGTCCTTCCTGGCGTAGGGGAATGAACGAATGATATGAGAAAGAAAGCTGTTCCCCACGGAAGGATGCCAGCTATGGGAGTGGTGACAGAACGTGAGCATTTGGCAGACGCCGTAGTAAGAATTCATCCCGGCAAGAAACATGGAGGTTTTGCTAAAATGAGGGGGTATAAAGGGGCGAGGAACAGGATTTCGCAAGGTCTCCAAGTATCCCCCTACCAAACATTTCCTAAATACCATTTTTGTCAAGATGACTGTTATCACCACCAGTCACGGGACAGGGAAATACCAGGTGCCACCCCACCAGGTTGCAAGGGAGAGAACACGGCACCTAAGCTACCTGGGTCTGGTCACGAGGAAACGCTGGACACATACAAACTCAGGGACATTCTACAAAATGACCGGCCTGGATTCCAAAAGCATTAAAGTTTTGAAATTCAAAGGAAGATGGAGGGGCTGATTCAGATGGAAGGTGACCAGAGACACAAGACAACGGGTACAATGTGTGATCCCAAACTGGAACCGTGGCTCTCAACGATGTCACTGGGCTTCACAGCTGGTGACACCTGGATAGTGAGTGTGCAGCTGGAGGATGTACAAGAGTTCTCTGTACCCTTCTTGCAATGTTTTCTGTAACTTTATTTAAAGCTGTTTTACATTAAAGTATTCAAAACAATTATGGGACTGAGCTGCCTGCTCCAGTTGACAACAGAATCTTCAGCTTCCTTGTCCTGAGAGTGTCAGGCGGCCCTCCCATGCCCTCCTGCTAGAGACGACTCGACAACTGGTCGAAGTGCCCGACTGGCTCTGGGAAACTGGCAGTGCAGGAGGAAAGGGAAGAAAACGCATGAGTCCCACCCCTTCCCAGGCTCTCCGCCCGAGGTGAGATCCAGACTGGACACAAAGAAGGGAACGCAAGCCGAGCCCAGCCATGTCACAGAGAGCCAAGTGTGGGGCGGCCAGGACAGCTGCAACCGACAAGACAGAGGGGGCAGGAGAAGGGGGCGGCAGGTAAAGAGCTCCAGAAAAAATCTGCTCAGGGTCCCTTGGGTCCCTGGCTGAATACCAATATGTGTGTGTGTGTGTGTGTGTGTGTGTGTGTGTAGGGGTGAAACCCCATAGAGCCAGACAAAATCATCCTCCAGAGCAGGGATAATTACTGCACAGCCGTAGCTGAGCAATTTCCAAAACTCATAAGAACTAGGAATTACTGGAGTTCCCACCAGCCAAAGTAAAGAGACTTCACTAAAAAGGCAAAAAAGTACTCAGTCGGGAGCCCAGAGTGCCACGCCTTAAAAGTGGGATAAATTAGTCATAGAGGAAAAGCTACTCCAGACCAATCTTGAAAGAGCTTAAAACAAGTATTACAAAGATGAACGTGACCTATGAGTAAATTAACTGCCTGTCACAACATCTTCAACATTCTTTAAAGGGGCACACCAAAATCCAGCACCTAAAATCAAACTTTACGATGTCTTGGCAAACAGCAAAACATTGGCAAAGGAATAAGAAGTAGAAGGTGACTTTTAGCCCCGAGAAAAATGAGAAAATGCAAACTGACCCAGAAAAGACAAAGATGATAAAATATTTCACATTTCCACTTAAAAATGGCCTCCAGTCTGCGGCCACACCGCCTTGAACAAGCCTAATCCCGTGTGATCTCAGAAGCTAAGCAGGGTCGGGCCTGGTTAGTACTTGGATGGGAGACCACCTAGGAAGACCAGGTGCTGTAGGTGTAAAAAAATTAAAAATAAGGGATTGTAAGCTGACAAGGTCCTTGCAATTTGTGAGGTCAACTAAGGGTCGCCTCGCCTAAAAATAATTGTAAGATATTTCAAATGTACATAGTGGTGATTTGATATATATATATCAAATGCGTATGTATATATATAAATATATATGTATATGTATATGTGTGTATATATATATATAATGTGTACATATATATATATATATACACTTATGCATTGTGAAAGGATTCCCCTTAATCTAGTTAACTAACACATCCATCATCTCAATTATTATTGTTATTATTAATATTATTATTATTTGGTGAGAACACTGAAGTTCTACTCTCCTAGCAAATTTCAACTATTTAACCATCCAACTTGGTTCTAGTTAGTGTAGGGGCGCGGCAATTCCTCACTTCCGCCACTAGGTGACACTTCCATTGGTAAACTCCCGGCCTGGCGGGAGGTTTAAAATCCTCTTGGATTGAAACCTGTAACTCGGGTTTGTCTTTACAGAAGAGAGAACTGGTAACTAAAAGCGGGTAAGACCCCGCAGCCTCCTGCAGCCGGATGCGGTGTTGGAGGAGGCCTCCTTCGGACCCGCCCAGGAGGCTGGCGAGAGGCGGGCCCACGCTCTCGCTCCTCCGCTCCTGATCCCCCTGCGGGCGACGCCGCAGCGCCGGAGAGGCCCCGAGCAAGTAGGTTCTGCGTCCGCTCCGACCCTCATCTCTAGAGTTAGGGTGCACAGATTCGCTTCAGTGGCGTGCCCCAACCTGGGGACACCCCCAAACTTCTCGTTTCTAAAATAGATTCTTAGGCTCTGCCTCCAGAGGTTCTGATTCCCAGGTTACTGGCGAGAAGTTGAAGAAGACACAGCTAGCCCGCAGGAGTTTTGGGAAATTAGGTGAGGCCATGTACGTAAAGCTCCTAGTACGTGCGCGGCACATAGTAAGTGTTGCTAATGCGAGTGTTATTATTTTTACTGTCACCAGTTAGCAGCCCAAATGCCTAGAACAGGGCTTATACAGAGACACTCAGTAAATGCTGTTGACTTTCTGGGAGCAAATAGGACGAGAAACACAAGCCTGCCGGATCGCTCAATTTTCCAGGAGCCAGCCACAGAAACGTTATTGTTGACATTGTTAATTAAGAAAATATAGATTCAGATATATATATATGTATAATTTTAAAATTATATATATATATAATTTTTTTAATTGAAAGTACCCACCAATACAGTATATATATATATATATATATATATATATATATATATAATTTTTTTTTAATTGAAAGTACCCACCAATACAGTAACTTCACACAGTTACTTGGGAAAGAGAACAAACACTTGACTTACATAGCAAAAGAGAGGAGAGGAAAAACCAGAGAATTGTGGGCTAATTTCAAACATCTCCATTATCACAATGTGTCTGAATATGTTCAACTGTTCTATTACAAGACAAAGATTTTTTTTTTTTAAAGCAAGAGAAGCATAGGCTCTTAAAATGAAAATGCAGGTAAACATGTCGTAGGTAAACATTCTGACCAGGGAAGGCAAGGTGAGGGGGAAATATAAGACTTCTCTTCAATTATTCATCAATACCTTCTTTCCTTCGTCATTATCCGTGCTGCCTGAGTGCACCAGGGGGGACCAGGGATCAGCAGTGAATGGACCAAGAGGTCAGGGAAAAGGGAGCCTTAGCCAACACCTGGGGAGCTCGGTCTGTCCTGGACTCCCTTTATATGGGGTGCTCTTTGTGGGAAGCCCAGGGACTGGGCTCTGGACCAGCTGGCGGGTCTTGATCGGTGGCCCCTGAAGCGGGTGAGCCTGCCCAGGTGATGCTGGTGAGATTTGCAGTGTCACGGATGCTGCATGGCTCCCCCTAGTGGCAGGGCTGCGATGTCGCTGGCTGTCCATCTGGGCGCCGTGAACACCCGGCGGGGTGGAGAAAGCATCCCGTCTTTGTCTTCACGTACCCCGCTGCAGTCTAGCATTTCCTTCCAGCCCAGACCCCAGCAGCCTCGCGGGATTTCGTATCACGTCCGACGCGTTGCAGAGTCTTGAAATGCCGCTTACGTGATTCAAACTACGGACATGAGGCCTGCTTTAGTGCATTAACCAAAAGCGCCACAGTACGTGCATTTGCAAAACTATTTTGATCATCGTAATTCAATATAACTGGTTTTCTTTGTACTCCTTTGTGTGTTCTTATTTTTCTCATTTACAAACCTTCTAGAAGAGTCCGTAGGTGAAGAGGCCAGCAGGGTCCAGGGCAAGAGGAAGGTCAAGTGCTCCTGAATTCTGTCTTTTTGTGTTGTTTTCATGTCCCTGTGAATCCAGGGTCTGGCCAAAAAGCCCCAGTCAGACCCAGAGGGAAGAGGCTGTCGGGGGGAGGGAACTAGATGACCCCCTGTTCCTCCAGGACCCTCACCCCTGCCCCCTGTGTCTCCAGAGGCCCCTGGGTCCCACAAGCATCCTGGGGAAGCCATCCAGAAAATGAGGCAGCCCTGGTGAGTTGGTCCAGAGCCCTAAAGCCTGGTGAATTCTCCAGCTCTGTGCGCTGGTCCACAGTGGCCTCTTGGGAGGGAGGGAGCTAGTCACCCCACATCATACCTCATACCTTTGTAATAAGACCTTCTATGGCGAGAGGGCTCTGCTCACCTGGGGAATGAGGAAATTATGGACAAAGCCCAGCCCCAGAAGTGGGCATCATTAGTTGAAAGAATGGCAAAAAATTCAGGGTGACAGGGATAGGGCCAGTGGTGTTCGGGGCTACTCGCCAGCCCGATAGAGCCACTTCTGCGCCTGAATCTCCTCTCTCCTTCAGACAGAGGAGGTTGGTTTGCCCTCCCAGGCCTCAGAGACCCCAGGAACTGCATCTGAAGCCCCTGAGGCAGGAACTGGCTCCGCCAAGTACTGCCGAAGGGAGAACTTTGCTCACATCCAGGAAAAGGGGCAGGCAGGAGGCCCACACCCCAGGGGTCCCCGCCAACCGGCCAGGAGACTCAGGGCGCCATCCGCCATGTGGGTGCCCACAGCTTCTGGCAGGAGGCAGCCTTCTGAGCTCTCCTGGGGCCTCCTCAGGCCGGCACCCAGGTGTCCCCAAGAGCAATCCACCAGCAGGGGTCAGTGTCCAGCTTAAAACTAGCCTGGCCCTTTACCTGCCGGACTCCAAATGCAGAAACCTTCACAACAGAAGTGAGTTACGAGGTCAGAGTCTGTGCCCTCTCAACTTTGCTTTATCCTAATTTCTAAGTGATGCCCAAACCAGCTGGGCTTGAAGCAGCACCCCTGCACTGACTTTCTCCTTCTTTTGGACATAAAAACGAGCATGAGCTTCAAAAGACACCAACATGAAAATTAAAACTCAGGCCACAGACTGGGAGAAAATATTGACAATACATCTATCGGGCAAAGGACTTGATCCAGAATATATAAATAACTTTTACAATTCAATAAGACAACCTGAAAGAAATGGGTGAAGGTTTGCACAAACACTTCACCAAAGAAGATACATGGATGGCCAATAAAGACCAGAAAAGCTGGCCAGTATCATGCGTCATTAGGAAGATGCCTCTTACAACCACGATGAGCCACCATCGCTCACCCATGAGAATGGCTGCAATTTGAAAGACCGAGTACTGTGAGGATACAGAATAACTTAACTCTCATACACCATCGGTGGGGATAGAAAATAGTACCTCCATTCTGGAAAACAGGTCGGCAGTTCCTTAAAAACCAAAATGTAACATTTAACCTATGCTATTCCTTTCCTAGGTAATTGTGCAAAGGAAAGCATGTGTGCGTACAGACCTGTGCAAATTTTCACAGCGGCTTTATCAGTAACAGCCCCAAATTGAAAACAACCCCGATGCTCATTGTCTTTGTCTATTAAAAAAAAATCATCATCATCATCATAGACTGGGAGGCTTATAAACAACAGAATGCCCTATCTCACGGTTCACGGACAAGACGCTGGCAGATCTGGTTTCCGTGGAGAAGGCGCTTCCTGTTTTGCAGATGGCTGTCTCTTCCCTGTGTCCTCGCCTGGCAGAAGGGGGAAGGGCCTTTTTTCATAAGACATTCATGTCACCAAGGAGGGCTCTGTCCTCGCGACCAAATCACCTCTCTGAGGTGCCACCCTCAAATCCCATTCATTGCATTGGGGGTCAAGTTTCAACATATGAATGGGGGCGGGGACATCCACACTCAGTCTGTGGCCCTCAGAAAGGACCTGTGTATAAACAAATTGAGGCTTACGCATCCAGCGGACTACTTAACTCAGCAGTCAAAAGGAACCCAAACCCATACACGTAACAACATGGATGCATCTCAAAATCGTTTTTGTTTGTTTGTTTGTTTGTTTGTTTGAATTGTATTTATTTATTTTTATGGTGACACTGGTGAACGAAATCCAGTGAGCTTCAGCTGTACACTTGAACGGTAAGGCATGTACATGTTTACACTGTGTGTTCACCTCCCATAGTTCGATTTCTTTCTGTCACCGCATATTCGTCAAAATCATTTTGAATGGAAAAAAGCCAGACCTGGAAAAGCATAGACTATATATATATATATATATGCCTCCGTTTATATAAAATTCTGAAACGGGCAAAATGGATGGAAAGTGTCAGATCCAGTGACCAGGAGGGGTCAGGGGCACCCTGCCCCCACCACGAGGAGCACACTCCTCCGCCTTGTCCATGCTCTCCTCGGCGGGCATGCACTCCCGACCTTGCCAGGCCCTCGGGTCCAGGGTCCCTCCTCCCTCCAGAGGCCTTCCCCGAGGCCCTCTGTAAGCAGCCATTCCCTTGGGCTGCCTTCGTGAGGGCACTCTGCCCTGTCGTGACCCAGGGCCTGACACAGAGGATGCCTTCTGTTCTTGTTATGGAATAAATGAATGAATGAATGAATGAATGACAAAGGACCGTTTTTTCTGTCTTAGAGATGAGGAAACGAAGGCTGGAAAGCCATTTTCCCAAGTCCATCCAAATTAATGGCTGACTCACCCGTTAACACCTACTCCTGGACAGTCTCCCTACTCCAGAGCTTGCTCTGTCTGGGGGCTGTCCAAGGCTGCTGGCAGGAGGCCCGGCCTGCAGGGATGGGGTGATGGGCAGAATCAAGCATCAGACACACCTAAGTTTGGGCCCCTCCCACCGCCAGCTGTGCACCTTTGGGCCAGGCGCTCGCCTTCTCTGAACCTCACTCAGCAAAGTGAGCAGAGTCAGTGCCACGAGGTCGGGGTGGTGAGCGGACAGCCAGGAGGACAGCACTGAGGGCAGGGCCGCGACTCCGAAGGGCAGAGACGTCTCAGCCATTCTTCGTCATCGTCGTTTTTGTAATTTCTAAAAACAAAACAAAACGTCCTATGCAGTTCAATATCAATTTTCTGATATCAAGAGGAAATCAGCTCTGTCACAATCCCTCCAACCTCGCCCCACCATCTCCATATCTGTAGCTATGTGTATACCGATACACAGAGCTATATATAGTTATAAGCAGTATATATTTACATAATTGTCATTACAAGGTCAAGGTTTTTCTCATGTCTATTCACATGAATAACGGTGATTCGCCCTCTTTTTTAGTTTGGATGTCTACGTCTCGTCTCGTCTCATCTGGGTTATTTGGATGCATCTCTGGGTGGTCCTAGACATTCTCCCTACTCCCTACTCTGGCACGGAAGCATTTTGTTTCTTCCGGAAGGGATCACAGGGCTGCGTTCCCGGAGCATCTGCACGTGGCTGGGTCTTTGGAGGGATGCTTTGCTGGGTAGCACTTTTTTTTTTTTTAAAGTATGGTCATCTTTAGTCCTCTATTTTTTTTTTTTAAAGTAAACTTTTATGGAGGCACAACATTATTCCAGCCATTTGGTGCAGTGTAACGAACCACCTCAAAACTTACCGTATTCACAACAGCCAAAGGAGGAAGCCACCTGTGTCCCTGGACGGAGGAAGGGATCAACCAAAACGTGACACGTACGTACAAGGAAGTAAGGAGAGAAATGCTGACGCTTGCTACCGCAGGGCTGAAACGTGAGGACATTCTGCTGAGTGAAATAAGCCAGTCACCAAAAGGGCAAAGACTGTGTGGTTCCATGTGTACGCCGTAGCCGGAGCCATCAAGTTCATGGAGACAGGAAGTAGAGGGGCTGGTGGACGGCAGGGGCTGGGGGAGGGCAGAGGGAGAGTCGCTTAAGGAGTACAGAGTTTCGATTTTTCCAGATGAAACAGTTCTGGAAAGTGTTGCACGACTATATGAATGTACCTAACACCACTGAACTGGACAGTTAACCATTAAGAGGATGGATTTTGTGTGATGGGTTTTTCACCACAATTGAAAAAAAAAAAAAAACAACTTAGCGACGCAGAACAGCCACCACCATGTTTTTATGTGCATGGGCTCTCGAGGTCAGGAGCTTGGACATAGGGGCCAGTGGCTCCCATCTGCTCCAGGGTGTCTGGGACCTGAGTGGCAGCCACCCAGCAGCTGGGGCCAGAGCATCCCTGTCCCAGTGATCTCTTTCCTCAGGTGTGCGGCCTCTGGGCGCGTCCACTGCAGGCCTGCAGGTGGCGCTGCCAGCACAGCAGCCTCAGAGTAACCCGACTTCTCCCCCGATGGATCAGGATTCCAAGCATGAGCGTGGCCATTAGAGGCATGGCCTTCCAGCATCCTCACCCAGAAGTGATGTCGCCTCACTTCCGCCATGTTCTCTGGATCCACCAATCACAGGAGCCCGTCCAAGTTCAAGGGGTGGGGACGCAGACCTTATGTCTCTCAGGAGGAGGAGCGTCCAATCATTTGTGGTCATGTTCTAAGGCCACGGCGAACATAAATACGAAACAAAATCGTGAGAATGTTGCTCGATGACATTTCGCAAAGCGAACCATTCCTATCAAGAACTCGTACACCCAGACGGAGAACCCGAACACCATCAGATCTCGGAAACCCCTCCCGTCCCTGTCCCTCCCCGTCACTCCCCACCCTCATCCCTGACTTTCGGCACCAAAGGTTCCTTTTGCTTGATTTGAACTTTATAGAAACATTCAGGATGGATTCTTTTAGTCCCGTTTCTTCCTCTCGATCTTATGTGTATAAGATGTATCATGTGTATATGAGTTCCAGCAGCTTGTTTTCACTGCCCTATACAATTGCATTGTACGAACTGGCCGCCGTTTATGTATCCATAGTTCCGTTAATGGACATCATCCGGGTTGCTTCCAGTTTGGGCTTCTGTGACTAAAGATGCCACGACTATTCTATCATGAGACTTTCAGTGAGCACGTGTGTTTTTCTGTCTGGTCTGTGCCTAAGAAGAGATCTGTTTCTTTGCAACGTCCTTACTCAAAATTATTTTTGCGAGCCGTTCAACGAGACGACTATACCTGTAGTTTATTCATTTAGGTTGTTTCTATGTTGTTTCTCCTGCAACGATGTGGTGTGGGGGAGGAAACATATCTTTTTTTTCTTCTATTCGTGCAAGTTTTCTGCCGGGTCTCAGCACAAAAGGCCGATGGGCGAGAGAAAAGCATGTACATGGATTTCATAGTATACGTTTAATGAGACCTGGGAGCCTTTGTAAAGGCTCGAAGTTAAATGTGAGTGTGTTTTTATGCCAGATGTGAAGATAAAGAGCAGAGGGCTGTAGAAAATATGACAGGATGAAAAGGGAGGGCACGGTGAGACCTGTTCACTCGCATTCCTCTCGGTGTCCTGCAGATAAGCATGTCTCTTTCCTCCACGGATAGAGGGACGCCTCTCACATGAGGGTCTCATGACCTGCTTCGGGGAGAAGGTCACAAAATCCTTCCTGCCTCTGCCGTTTCTCAGATTCCTTCAGCTGAAAATTGTCCCTATGCCGAGAGCCACATATATTTCGGGGTAGCGTGTCCTGAACTCCATTGATAGCTATAAGTATTTTCAGCATGCCTCCTTGCGTTCACATCTCTGAGTCTTAGACTAGTAGGATGGGTGAGTCTGCACACCGTTGCACCAATTCACACTCTCACCGGTGAGTGTATGAAAGTGCTCATCACCCCCATCCAGACGACCTCCTGGGCTCTGTCCCGCCTTCTAACCCCTTCCCCATTTGCCCCGAGAATTCTCGCCCGCGACGGTAGAGACTGCAGCGTTCACCCCGAGATACCTCGCGGATTCCGGTTCTAACCTCACCCCCAACGTCTGCCGTGAGACATCGCGCTTTTATCGTTATTGTCGCATCGCTCTAGTCCAGCGATAGTCTTCGGGAATAGATGACATCATTCTATTGATAGCGTTCTGTTCTTAGTAGTTCGATGGCCGAAAATGTCAAATCCTAAAGAACGTAGCCTTCCTACAGGTGACATTAAACGGATGTTGGCAGCGAGATGCGCTTTTTCTTCTGAAACGGGAGAAGGGTGTTTACTGCTCCGAGGACTAGAAAACAGTCTTTCGCCGAGGCCGTGATCTGAGTTTCATTCCCCCTCACGGGAGAGCGTCTTTTCCTGCTTCTCGTCCCCTCGGGTTGCCTCTTCCGTGGACTGCTTGTTCCTTCCGATGTCTGTGCTTTACCATCCAATTCCAGCACAGATAGTGGAACATCATGTGTGCGCTAGTTACTTAGGCCTTAGCGCAGTATCAAGAATGTGCATTGTCTGCGGCCGGGTCACCCTGAATATGCCTGATCTCAGAAGCTAAGCAGGGTCAGGCCTGGTTAGTACTTGGATGGGGGACCACCTAGGAAGACCAGCTGCTGTAGGCGTAAATAATAAATAATAAATAATAAATAATAAATAATAAATAATAAATAATAAATAATAAATAATAAATAATAAATAATAAATATAATAATAATAATAATAATAATAATAATAATAATAATAATAAAGTGTGCATCGACCCAAGGCTATGGAGAAATTGGAACCCGCGGGCGTTGCTGGCGGGAATGTAAAATGGGGCGGCCGCTGTGGGAGAGAGTCTGACTGTTCTTCTTCAAAAACGTTACACGTAGAATTCGCATATGGCCCAGCAACACCACGTCTCAGGATTTATCCGAGCAACATAAACTCAAACGTCCACGCAGAAACAGAAATGTGGGCGTGCATGTTCATAGCAGCACTGCCTGTAAGAGCTAAAAGGGTAGAAAATCGCCCCAAATGTGCATCAGGACATGAATGGGGGAATGAACCGGGGTCCAGCATCGCGCTCTCGCCCTGCAACAGGACACACTGTTCAGCCTCGAGAGAGAATGAACTACTGACCCGTGCTACAGCTTGGGTGAACCTCAAAAACGTTATGAAAAGCAAACGCAGTCTGGCTTCTTTCTGACACAAAAGGTCACATACTGCATGATTCTTTTTATACAAAATGTCCAGGATAAGCAAACGCTTGGAGATAGACAGCAGGTTGGTGCATGGCATGGGAAGGAGGGAAAACAGGGAGAGGTTACCTAACGGGACGAGGTATTCTGGGATGACGAAAAGGTTTTGAAGCTAGAGAGATGGGGGTTGCACAACATAATGAATGCATTAAATGCCATAGAAGTGTATACTTCAAAATGGTTAATGACATGTTTTGCAAATTTTTCCTTAATTTTTTTTTTTTTAAGAAGAACACACAGTCCAGGGGTCAGAAAGGTCTCAACGCCAGACGTGGCTAATACCAGTCTTTCTGTTATTACCTTATCAAGAACTGAAGCTTGATTTGCTGATTAGCGTAGTGATGTCAGAGAGGTTTTTTAATAGACACTGGTGAAGATAGCGACTCATTGACCAAACTGATTGCTGTTAAAAATGGACTCCCATTGGGAAAATAAAAAGTATTGGTTGCTCAAGATATATATATATATATATATATATATATATATATATATATATATATACACACACACACACACACACATATATATAATATATAATATATATATAATATATATACATATATAGATAAATATATATATACACACAAACATATACACATATGTGTGTGTGTTTATATATATATACACACACACACATATATATATGTAATATATTATATATATAATATATATACATATATAGATAAATATATATATACACAAACATATACACATATGTGTGTGTGTGTGTGTGTGTGTGTGTATATATATATATATATATATTGCTTAAAATTGTTTAAAATCACCCCACCCACCCACAGGACACAGAACACGGGAATCTAGCAAAGCTCTAATCAGCCCCTAAGACTCCATGGTCTTTAAAGCTTGACCAGTTCTCGGCCATCGGTGTAGTTGGATTTCGCGTTGTTTGATGCTGAGCATAAATAAGGAAAGGAACTCGGTCTCTAGGATGTGTGCCAGCCTCTGGGGAAGGGTGGGCTTGGAACTCCCAGAAGAGCCCAGAGCTAGGGCTCGAGGCTTTGCGAGCTTAGAGAATAGGCTGTGGGAGCTGCTTCGCGTCTGCTTGCTGGGAATGTTCGTCTGATAGCTTTACGTTCAGCCAGATTGGAGCCCTCTCCTTAAAACGTGTTACAGGAGTGTAGGGGAGTAGTTAACACTGGCCCAGACTTCTCCTCCCACCCACTAACCAGCCAAGCAGAGTCTCAGACCTGGGCTGGGTCCGACTGGTTTACATCAGTGTTTAATGGTGCTCATGCCCGTTGCCCAATTTTTCATCAGTTTTTCTTTTTATCATTAGATTCTAGATAATTTTATTTTTGCATTTGTTGACGAGAACTTCTTTCAATGAACACGTTAAATCTTCGAAGACCTTTCCTTGGGATGGACCGTAGGTAGGTGACGTTTGTTATGCGCTGATGGTTCTGGAAGAAGCAAACGGTCTTGGTTCATCCCAAGGCCCACCTGGCTTTTGTCCAAACTTTAATTCCCAAGCACCAGCCACATCCCGAGAAATGCAGAGAGAGATACCACCCAAGCTTGGGGGTGGTGGGATGGGGGGCCCCACTAGCAGAAGGGATCTGAGTAGGAAAACAGGAGGAGGCCGGGTGAGGGAGAATTCTCGGAGAGGGAGGGCTGAGGATGGAGAGGAGGAAGCGCTGAGCCAGCCCATTCGGAATGGGACAAGGGGTTGCTAAGGGTGAGCCTTTCTCAAAATCAGAATAGAAGTAATTGGTGTGAAAGAGATACGATTCCCTGGTGTCTGTAAACCTTGCCAACCGGCGAGGGCTTTTGAAACCATAAAGCTTTGCCTAGGTGATGGCTGGTGGGGGGGATGGGGGGCGGAGAGCATCCCCTGTGGCTGGACCTCATTTCTTCCACCCCCAACCACAGCCACCTATGTGCTGCGCCTATGAAGTGGCATTAACTCAACACCTACTAGGTGCCTTCCTAGTTGGCCGTCAGTCATCACTCATCCTTGTACATCCATCCAGTGGCTAGTTTCTTCTCTGTTGTGTATATGAGGAAACAGAAGTTCAGAGAGGTTAAATAACTTACTCAAAGTCACACAGCCACTGAGTGACAGAGACAGGGTTTTGTCCCCTCCTCTTCTCACACCTCTGTCTGTCCTCATGACACAGGGCTCCTGGTTCTGTGTCTGAAAGGGGAAAAGCCAGAAAAGTTTCTTATGAGAGCCTCTGAACTTATCTTACCCTGAGCTTTATGTAAAGACTATCAGAGAACTTGGGGGATTGAGTGGAGTGTGACGCCCCCAGACTTCTTAAGAAGGCTCCCATCAGCAGGTGCCTTTGAACCTCAGAGCCTCAGAACCTTTGAACCTCAGTGGTGTGCCCTCCACAGGGGGGAGGAGGCCCTACCCATTCTCCACTAGAGCAGGGGCCCCAGATTGGCACAGGAAGGGACACCTGGGAACTGAGACCAGGGGCACAGTTCGGTCTTTATTTTAGGCTCTTCTCCCCAGATCTGGCATCTATGGGTCACTGGGTCAGATTTTAGGGATCCGAGTACCTTGTGTGGGGGCAGAGGAGGGGCAAGGGTGAGGGGGATGGTGCGGATCAGAGGATGTACAGGCCAGAGACAAGGCCAGACAGAAAACTCCTCGGACAAGGCCAGCAAGACTTCGTCCCCAGGTAGGGTCAGAGCAAGCGGGGGTGGCTGCTCTGATTTGCCTCTTGGACCAGAGTTATCCAAGATGGCAGCCACCAGCCACACGAGGCTGCAGAACCCTGGAAATGTGGCTCATTTGTCCCCACTAAGATGAGCTGTGAGTGTAAGATACACCCCAGCTTTAGAAGCCTTGGTACACAAGAAAATAATGTAAAATCTCTTGGATATTTTTATAATGCTTGCATGTCGAGATGACAACATTTGGGTTAAAGAAAATGTATTCGTGAAAGAGATTTCACCTGTTTTATTTTCTTTTACTTTAAAAAATGTGGCCACTATAAAATTGAAAATACAAAATCACAAACAAAATTGTGCTTTCTATTTCTGTTGGGCAGCACTGTTGCGACCAAGCCCTCCAGCCTGGGAGAGTGAACGGAGGGCGGGTGGACAGAGGAGGGGCCGCTGCCTCTCTGGGCAGGCGAGACTTTCAAGACCTGTGCTGGCCTGTTGTGGGCAGGATGGGAGAGAACAGAACCACCTCCCGGGGTGGAACCGAGAGTCCACTGACGTGGCTTTGGGAAGAAGGTCTCCTAAGGGTGGGGGGAAAATGGCGCTGGGTGGGGATCCCTTCAGAAAGCCAGGCCTGGGACCCCTAGAGCAGTGGGAGGGTCTGGCTGAGAGAGAAAGGCCAGAAAACCCACCTCAGGAATGTTGGTGTCTGTCCCCTGCAGAGCCTGCGGCCAGCCTGGAGAGAGAGAGAGACCTGTGAATCACTTCAAAAGTTTTGCAAATAGAAATCTGAAAAGACCTGAAACTTGCCCTCAGGGGACTCCCTGGAGAAAAAGAAGAAGAAGTAATTGAGGGCCTTCTGGAAAATTTTACGTAGAAGGATTGGAGGAAAGTCGGTGGATGCTGACAGCAAAGAGGGGAATTCCTCCAGCCTCTGAATGAATAAGTCAAGTTCTGAGCCTCCGTTCCCGGCTTGCTTGGCCCCCTCACTTCCTGCGGGTCATTATTCAAATGTCACCTCCTCAATGAGGCTCCTCCTTTAGGCCATTTGCCTAAAGTTACAATGTGCACCCCAGCCACGCCACAGACCCTTCTCTGTTTTATGTTTGATACTTATCATCATCTAAGATGATGCCATATATTTTTATTTGTCATGTCCACCATCTGTTTTCCCCTCAGAGAAAGTAGGCCAGAGGGCAGGGACCTTGTTTTGGTTTGACTGTTCCTTATACCTAGACCAGGACCTGGCACTGGATTCCTTATGGCTGAATAAATGAATGAATGAATGAATGAATGAATGAGCATCGTGGGTACCTGCTGCTTTGCTGCCAGGGGTGGGCACAGCTTAGAAGGTGTTCCGTCCTCCACTCCTCCCCAGTGAAAGAGAGGCTTAGGAGGTACCTGGTGGGCACAGCCCCCAAACTCTGCCTCTTGCAAGTTAAGTGCCCCTTGAGTGGCCTCCAGGGGACAGTTCACAGGACACAGGCACATTATGCAAGAGTGCTTGCTCAGAGATCCACTGTGTGTGACAGAGAGCCCGTAGTTCCCGATATGGTGTTATGCACCTTAAAATTTATTAAGGGGCTAAAAAAATAAAATTTATTAAGGGGCTAAAAAAATAAAATTTATTAAGAGGCTAAAAAATAAAATTTATTAAGAGGCTAGAGCTCATGTTAAGTGCTTTACATCCCCACTCCTACCCCTACCCCCCCCAAAAAAAAATCCCAAAACCAAAGGGACACAAAGAAATTTTTGGAAGTAATGGTTGTGTTTATTACCTTGATCGTGGTGACGGTGTCACGGGTGCTAGCACACGTTAAAACTGATCAAATTGTGTATGTTAACTACGTGTAGTTTTTTGTATGTTAATGAAACCTCAACAAAGATGTTTTTAAAAAGTGCTTCCTCATTTGGAAGCATTTAAATGAAAAAGTTGAATCACGTTCAAGATCCACTCTCACTAACAAGAGACTTTACATTATATTCCTAAATGAAGGAAAAGGAAGCGCTATTAGATTTTTTTTTTTACGTGAACCGTGAAACCTTGTAGCATGTAAAATAAATGAGTGTTCACATTTCTTATTACCTACCCTTGCAAAGTTTCTTGTTGATGGAGACGATTTAGAATTTAAACTCTTTCTTTTTTTTCTGGTGTGTGAGTGAAAGGTGTTAAATAAGGTGTTCCAAACAGAAGTGACAACAAAGCAAACCTTCCAGTCACCGCCACCAGGTCAGGATAGATTTGGGGGCGGGTCCATCCATTGCCCATTCAAGGATAAAAAACCCTTTAATGGAAAAATGGCTGCTTTCTCAGAACCGAATCAAGTTGTTCAGTTGGGATGCTGAAAAGATTTTATTTGATACCTTTATATATACATAAAAACATTTTCCCTACTAGTATTATTAATTTTTTAAAAAATAACGTCTTTTTTCCCCATTAGGCCCCGCCCGCAGACCCGCTGGGGTCAGCAGCCCCCCGAGGCGATGGACGGGTGTTTACAAGACACTTCTCCACGCCAGGCTGATGTCACAGCCTTCGGGGGACGGCGTCCTTAGGGACACGAAGAGTGCACTTGTTTTCACCGTCTCGTTTAAAACGCTTAATTTATTTCTTTATTTTCAAGCTTTCTTTTCTTTTCCTTCTTGTGGTTTCCACAAGAAAACACCAGAACCCCTGACGCCGCGCGGGTCTCTGTCCCCCAGGGGGGCCGTGAGTTTCGTCCAGCCCCGGCCCCTTGCTCGCTTCTCTGTTTGCTTGTTTGTTTTCAGTATTTTCAGGCTGTTTTGGAAACATTACCTTCTCAATGCGCGTTGGAAGGCCAGCTCCCCGCCCCGCCCCGCGCTCTGGGACAGCGCCTCGCGCGCTGAACCCGCGGAGCCGGCGGGTGCCAGCCTCGGCCGTGGGGGCGCGCGGGTGACACCCGGGGTGCTCGGCTCCCCCACCCCCAACCCGTTCTGCGCCGCGAGCGCCTCCAGTTGGGGCACCTCTGGGATACAAGAAAGGAACCGCCCGCACGATCGTGACACTTTTTCCCTGCGGTCCTTCCTGGGGGGGGGGGAACCCTGCCCCGGGGCTGGGGCGGGCGACAAAGTCAGAGTCCATCGGAGGTCCACGTCCCGTCCCGGGGGCAGACCCAGGAGCCTCGGGGACAGAGAAGCGGGCCAGAGAAGCGGGCGGAGGTCCCGGGACGCGGGACGCGCAGACACCTCTGTGGGGACAGGCGGTCCCCGAGCCTCGGCGCCTCCTTAAAGCCCGGGCTCCGCCCCGCCCGCCCCCACCCCCGCCCCCGCCCCCGCCTGCGGTTCCACCCAACCGCTGGGCCCCCGCCGTCTCGGCGGAGCGTCGCAGAGCCGCGCGCGCGCCTGCCAGGAGCGCACCACCCGCCGGGTCCCCGCGCCCCCGGACCTGCCGCTATGGCCAGCGAGGAGCTGGCGCGCAAGCTGCAGCGGCGGCTGCAGTGGGAGACGGAGGAGGAGGAGGAGGACGACGACGACGACCAGGGCCGCCCCGCGCCCGCGCCCGCGCCCGCACCCGGCGCCGCCCCAGCCCCGCAGCCGGAGCCCGGGCCGCCCGCCCGCGCGCCCACCGCCAGCGCCGACGCCGAGCTGAGCGCGCAGCTGAGCCGCCGGCTGGACATCAACCAGGGCGCCGCGCGGCCGCGCCGCTGCCGGGTCTTCAACCCCTACACCGAGTTCCCGGAGTTCAGCCGCCGCCTCATCAAGGACCTGGAGGGCATGTTCAAACTGTGAGCGCCCCGGGGACCCCGGAGGGAGGGGAGGGGAGGGGGAGGCGGAGGCGGCGGCGGGTCACAGTCATTCGGGCCAGCAGTTCCAGGCCTCGCTCGGCTGGAACAGGGCGGGGTCGCTCCGGCGTCCCGGGGGGCGCCCCAGATCCCGCGCGCCCCGAGTCCGTGCAGGCGCGGTGTGTTTGTGTGTGGGGGGGACACGGAGAGCGGGAGCCGCAGACCCAGCTCAGAGGTTCCCCATCTCCCCCGCCCCGGGGGCAGCCGAACTCGAGTCCCGGGTCCTGGGGTCGCGCGCCCTGGGGTCGCGGGTCCTGGGATTTGCTCCGAGCGCAACTTCGAGGAAACCCAGACGCGCGGCGCCTCCCCTGGCAGCTTCGTCTCTCGAGGGAGACATTAGCCCCGTGCTCTTCTTATCTCTTAACACGAAAGGGGACGGTTCCCCTGGGCGGCTGTGCGGGGTCTGAGGGGCCTGCCAGCCGAGGTACCGAGACCTGGGCGTTGGTGAAACTTCGCGAAGGATCGGGACGTTCCCGGAGCCAGCGCGTCCCCGCGAGCCTCCTGGGGTGTCGCCCCAGCGGCTGGCGCCTGTCGGAACTGGACCTGGCGGCTGGCACCCGGTCCGGGGGTGGGGGTGGGGATGGGGTGCTCATTCCTGTCGCGCCGTCGAGGCCCCAGCAGCCCCGGCCCCGGCAGGGGATGCTGCTGGCTCGCCCCAACGCCGGGCGCCGGAGGCAGCGCAGAGGGTCCCCACGCGTCCCCCCGTGCTGCGTGGGAACTCCCCGGGCCTCAGTGCCCTGATCTGGAGAAGGGGAGCAGTGATCACCCCCTGCCTTTTAAGGCCCTATAGAGGACTGTGCTCACTCACTGGAAGCTGCCGACCGAGCTATTAATACGATTTCCAGAACGGGGCCACGACCAGAGAAACGCCTGCGGGAGCCGAGGCCGCCAGCCAGGTCGCGCTCCGAGCGCCTTGAAAAAGTGCTTGGAATGTCTGTCCTCCCGCGTGGAGGTTCTATTTACGGGCGCGCCGTGCGGCCGCGGCCTCCGCCCCTTGCCCGAGGCCGGGCTGCGGTCCAGCGCGCCCGTCTCCGTGGGGAGGTCAGCAGAGGCTGGCATCCCGGCCCCTTGAGACCCCTCCGCATCCCCCCCCACAAAGGTCTCCAGCTCCAGATCCTGCTCGGTGGTGTTGACACCCGGTGGGGCCAGTTTGGGCAATTAAGGAAAGCCGAGTTGGGGCGAAGGCATGCGTGCCGCTGAGGAGGAGGTGAACGGTGTGTCAGGAGGAGCAGGAGGAGCCCCTCAGATTGGTCTGGGGGTCTGCCTTTTACCGGAAGACCCTCTTGGCAGCGTCCCAGCGGGTCCTCCGTCCAGGCCAGCGGCATTCTGGACTGGGTCTTGGCAACCTTCTTCAGGTTGCTTTTTTTTTTTTTTGCTCCAGAGCTATCACGCCAGTCAGCACTGTAGGTTGGGTTATCTGTCACTTTCCACCCGAACTGGCAGAAACAAAAAGGGGAATTCATTGGCTCGTAAAACTAAAAAGGCCTAGGGTGTCAGGTGTGGCTGGATCTAGGCGCTCGGATGCCGCCATCAGTGCTTAGTCTCTCTCTCTTTTAAGCCAGCTTCCTCGCTGTGCTGTCTTCATCCTCAGGTGGCTTATTCCTGGTGGTGACGTTATTGCCACCGCAGCTCCAGTAAGTCCAGTAGAACAGAGTAACCACAGCAAAGGCCTATTCATTCCCTCTCTCTCTCTCTCTCTCTCAATCTCTCTCTCTCTCCTATTGTTTCTCATTGGCTCTGGCCCAATTGCTGTAGCCAATGGCATTGGTTTCTCGGATTAGCCAGGCCTGAGCCGGGGTCCCCCACCCCCTGCAGTAAGGAGGCAGCCTCGCCCCTCGCAGGAGACTGGCAGTGGGGAAGATTGGCTTTTCCCTGGCGAATCTGGGGGCTCCTGCTGAGGAAGGAGGGACGCGTGCTGGGGCCTGTGGATGACCTTTACTGCTCCACCCTCAGCCCTGACCGTGGGCCAGCTCAGGCCTGCTGCTCTGTTCACCCTCGGCCTTGTGCTCTGAGTCAGGGGTGGCCGCCCTTGTCATCAGAGAGTGGGATCTGAGGCACACGTTGCTGTGGCAGAGAGAAGAGCGTCCCCCATGGGATCATCCCCTATGTCCTTAGGAAACAGGAGAGGCAGGGCTGCCCCTCTAATCAGCGTCAGCCCAGCAGTGGCAGAGAGAAGAGCGTCATCTTTGACAGAGAGAAGGGGCATAGGGTCAGGCAGGGCCTGGGACCTGGGACCCTAAGTGAGCGACAGAATCTCTCTAAGCCTTCGTTTTCCTGCTGGTAAAATGGGCATAAGTATGATGAGATTCCTGTCAGGTCCAGGTAGCTGCTGTGGCTGCCCGGGGCCGGGCCGGGGGAGGGCTGCCTTCTTCTCCCCACAGGGATTTGGAACCCCTTCTCCCCCACCCTAGACCTGGGGCTAAGACCCAGTTACCCATCCTGAGCTTGAGGAGGGTTAGGCCATAGCCCCCTCATTCCAGGGTCATTAGCTGTGATCATGGGCAAGTCGCTTAGCCAATTCTGTCTTTTCAACTGTAAAATGTGGCGCTGTTTCCTTTCACGGGGTTTTGTGAGACTGAGTCGGCATGTGACACAGAACAGGACCCTCTTGCTCAAGACCACCCCCCACTCTGATGCCAAGCCCTGTGTGCATGCCCAGAGTGCTCCCCAGCAGCCTGCCCCACCTGCAGGCTACCCACACCCTACAAATACAGGGATTCCTTGACCCCCATCCCCGGCTCTGAGCTTCCGGCCCTGAGCTCCCAGACTCAGCATCTTCCAACTGAGCTCCTTGGTTTTCCCTTCAGGTGCCTCTCCCAGCTTCTCACACCTGGGAGACAGCTGGAACTTCACTCTCCCTAACCCACCAGGCTCAGAGGGCCTCTGGCTGGAAGAGTCTGGCAAATCCCCAAATGCCAAGCTCCATAGCATCCTTCCCAGTGGGAGGGGGCCCACAGCCTTCCCCTCCCTGGGCAAGGGCAGCAGGGTGCAGGTGACCCCCTGGACTCATGGGCTTGGGCAGAGAAAGAAGGCCCCAGAGCCAGCTGGCTTCCGGAGGAAGCTTGAGGTAGGTGGCAGAGGGTGCTAGTCTGATCCAGTGACTCCAGGCACATCGGGGCTCTGCCTTGATGGTTACATAGTCACATGGTGTTGTCTCTGTGTGTATGTCTTCTCAGGATCTTCTTAGAAGGACACTAGTCATTGGGTTTAGGGCCCGCCCCCATCCATTATGACCTCATCTTAATTGATTGTACCTGCGAAGACCCCTTTTCCAAACAAAGTTACATTCTGAAGTTTCAGGTGGCCCTGAATTTTGGGGGGACCCTATTCGACCCATTACTGTGGATGAGCAGAGATGCCCAGACCATGTGGCATCATCATAACTGTCTCCTCCCCACCTCCTGGGGGGTGGGGGTGGGGGAGAAGTCCCTTCCAAGGAGGCCCTCTGGTTTAGGCACATCAGTCTTAGCCCAGTTAGGTGACCTGTTGACTCAGGAATCTTAGCGAGACTAGCCAAAGCCAGCCTGAGCCCCTTCCCGCCGGAAGCGGGGTTCAGTCCTCCCAAAGCCCGATCCTCACTCAAATGGAGTTGCCACCTAACTTATAAAAACCAAACCAAACCAGCAGAACCCCGCCCCCCCCAACACACACTCATGCCAGGAGTGCACTCACTCTCCGCAGGAATGTCACTCTTAATCAGTTTCTAGATCCAGACTCTGAGGTCACCTTGGCGTTCCCTGGGAATCTGACTTCACGGGCACAGAGCCCTCTCCTTCCTTTTTATGTTCGGGGGGCTGGATAGATAAATGCCGATACCGCAGAACACGCTTTGATCTTTTCCGTGTGATTTTTCTACTGAGAAGTATTTGCCTGAGGATTTCTTACGTTTTCGAGATTAAAAAAAAAAAAAGGAAGTAACTTCTGGATCCTTCCTGGCCTGCGACCATGCTGAGTTTTTGGCGTGGTGGGGGGTGGGGGAGGGGTCATTTGTCTTCATAGGCTGGCTCCTCCAGGGTGTGTTGTAAAAGCAAGAGGATTTTTTTCTGACTGAGTGTGGGAAGCCAGAGGCATCGGTCGGCAGGCCGGCCAGAGAAAGAAAGTTCCCTCTCCATTTCCAAGTGCGTTACTGGATAGCCTGAGCCAACACAAGAATAGTGGCCTGATTTTAAATGAAGACTGAGACGGCCCAGCAGAAACTGACTCTCCAGTGTGTGTCCAGGGCTGTAACACGAGCTGGCCGGTGGTCAAGGTTAGACAGGGCATTTTAATTACCCAGGGCTGATCCGGCGGGGGGGGGGGCTCCTTCGCAGGGGGAGGTAATGAGGGCCGCCTCTTAAAGCAGACCCAGATACGACATGTATGTGAAAATGTGTAGCCGTGATGTTTTTGCATCATTCTAGAAGCTTGTGTTTGAATTCCCCGAAGAGAGGGTGGGGTGATGAGCAGAGCGGGTGGGGCGAGGAGCAGTGGTGGGCTATGGGAATGTTGTCTTTTTTTATTAAGAATCTGAAATGATGATGTCATGGACGCCCCGCCAACACCCCATTCCCGCACCACCTCTGAACCCCAAAAAAGGTGAGGTGGTCCTGAAGCTGTTCATTGCTAGTCTCTTCCTCCCCCAGTTTCTTTTTCTCCTCCTCACTCTGCTGAGGCGGGCATCTTTTGAGGGAGATGATTTTATAACCCGGAGGGAAAGGAGAGCGCTTCTCTCCTGGGGCCTCTGCCCACAGCGGTCCCCCTGAGATCGGAAAGTCCCTCACCTGGCTGGTGTTGGCATGTCCTGCGTTGAGGGTGGTGGCGGTGACAGAACCCTAGGCCTGTCTGAATTCCTGGCGGCGTTCGGCCAGAACCCAGGCTGGCTTCTGTTTTAGGGGCCGTGGTCCCTGGCAGAAAGACAACGTGACTTGGAACTGTTGCTTAGCTCAGCGTAAGCACTGGCTGTTTTCGTTTGCCGGCCTCACGATCGTGATGAACGTGATGGAAGAGGCCATGAGGAGGTCCCCAGCTCCTGGCAGCTCTTCTGGTGCAGGGAGCTTTGCCCCTCCTCCAGCCTCCCTCCCTCCCCACCCCTCTCCCAGAAGTCCCCTCCACCCTCCTCGTGACAGCGCCATCTCATTTTATGGGCATTTGAAACTGAGCGAGTTCGTAAAGTCTCACACTATGCCAGAAAAGTTCTTTCCCCCCTTCTTCCTGGAAAGATGAGTTAACAGGTGCCTCGTTTCAAAGCGAAGAGGTCCAGGGACTCTAACTTTATTTACACTCCCAGCCCTGTGGTGCTCCCCCTTCCCCCTCCCTCCCCGGTCCAACTAGAAATAGAAATGAGCTTCTCCACTGAATGTGTGGGGGGAGTCTGGCTTACACAGGGGTCCCATCGCGTGTGGCTTCCCGGCGTGGCCGAGCCCGTGGGTCTCTAAAGGCGTGTGGGACGAATCGGGTCTCGGGAGCCGGTGGCTGCCGGCCCCTCTGACGCGGGGAGTGCTCAGGGTGGGGAGCCCAGCACACCGCACCTTCCAGGTTTCACAAATGCTCGCTCAGTGTGTGTATGTGTGTGTCTGTGTGTGTGTGTGTCGCGTGCACGCTCCCCAGTGTGTCTTCAGATGCCCACACGCCAGGGACTGAGTTGTCTGAGCGAGCGCAGGTGATGAAACCCGATCCGTGCTCAGTGACCTGCCAGGACACGGACCTGCCCTAGTGACCTCGCAGTTTCAACCCGCGTGAACTTTTGTGACCCCCTCCTCTGGGCTCCCAGGGCCAGCGCTGTCTGCTACCAGGGTACCATAACGATGATGATAATGAGCCTCTTTCTCACCGACTGTCTGTGAGCTATTCATTTATTCATTCATTCATTTATTCGTTCATTCATTCAAGGACCCGGCAGGTAGTGAGATTATAGATAGATTCAGAGCAGGCCCCGCCCTTGAGAAGCTGAAGGCTGGCCCTGGAAAAGTCACCTGCCACCCATGTGTAAGACCCCCCTCCATGTAGCCCAGCAGACCCCACGGAGATGCCGGCGGGCGGCATGCTGACGTCACGCTGCTGCATTCATTCTGCTGCCATCACATCTCGTTTTTCCTGAACACAGCGGAGGAAGAGCAGCCAGCCCCCACTGGGAAGGGATTCAGGCCCCTGATGGATCAGCAGCAGCCCTGGGGCGGGGGCTTCCGGAGCCGGAGGGTGGGGGCTGAGAGCCCGAAGCGTGATGGGGACCTGTGCCACCTCAGAGGGCACAACGTGGACGTGGGTGGTGAGGGCTCAGTGTGGAGGCCGCGGTTTGGGTTCAATAGAGAGAAAAAAAGAGCTGTCTCACAGTAGGAGTTGTTGAGAAAAGGGAGGGATTGTCGTGAAGGTGGGAAGCCCCTCTCCCTGGGGAGGCAGGTGGTCGGGCTTCCTGGAGGGAGCAGCAGGGGAGGGGCGTGCGGGGCGTGAGGGCTCGGAGGCCGGGGGATGGGCTATGCGAGTTTTAAGGTTCCTTCTAGGCCAGGGTGGGCAAGCCTGTTCTGCAAAGGGCCAGGCGGGAAGTCTGGCCTGAGGCCCTGGGTCTCCGTTGTCACTGCCCCACGGTGCCGTGGTGATAGAAAGCAGCCTCAGACAGACGGGACATAGACAAACTGGCATGGCTGTGTCCCTGTCGAACGTGGTGAGCAGGGTCTGGCCCGCGGGCTGTAGTTTGCTGCCCTGCACTAGGCAATGACCTTGGAGTCTTCTGAATGCTCAGCTCTGTGAGTCCGTGGTGGTCTCACGCCTCCCCTTCCTCACGTCTCATCGGCGACCTGGTGTTTCACGGGTCGTCGGGGCAGGACTCAGGTCCCGAGGGGTTATAGAGACGGAAGCAGAAATGGACGGCAGAGTGGGTTAGAGCGGGGGTCACCTCGGGTCTTTGGAGCCTCTGAAGTCAGTTGCTGGGGAGACACATGGCTTCTCCAAGGGGTTCGTGACCCATTTCCCCTGGTTCTGAGGGAACCAGGAGATTTAGAATCTCACACGTAAAGAAAACGCAAAGGATTTATTTGCATTATCAAAGTATGATATTCTCTGTTTACACTTCCTTAAAGAAATAGTGAGGATATTTACGACTGAGTGAGTGTGTGAGCCCCGGGCTGCTCTGTCCCCGAGGGGTCATAGCCAGCGGGTCAGGCGTCCTTTCCCCCACAGGAGACTGGGTCCGAGTGTGCCTTTCTGTCGTGTATTAGCCGGGAGGCCTTTGGCTCAGGGGATAGAAAGTCCTGCCCCGAACTCATTGATCAGTAAAGAAATGTATCCCCTCACGTGACAGGGAGCCCAGAGGACGAGGTGGGCTTCGAGGGGGAGGGGCTGGCTGTTGTGGCCCTCAAGGTCCGGTCGTGCTTTGCCCTCTAGCCCTCACTGTGTTAGTGTCACCGTGGACTGGTGGCAAGGTGGCGAGGTCCCCAGGTCACGTGCAGCCATGAACGTCAGCGTCAGGAGAGACCCGTGATTCTTCTAAAGGATGAGGGATCGTTTCCCGTTGGTCAGCATCGTGTCAGGGGCCCACCCGGGCCAGGGGCTGCCCAGAAGCGGGTGGTGACCATGACGGACTGTGACGGGCTCCTTTCCTGAGGGGCAGGTACCTGGCCAGAGTGTGGGTGCAGTGCGTGAGGAAGGGAGAGGCGGGCCCCCCCCCCAGCGTGGTACCACACCTCCCTGAGGCCCCTGTGTTTCTGTGTACACGGGAGGGGCGTTTACACCCTGGCCTGGATTCCGGCGACCAGGTGGGGGTGCAGCCCCTTCCTGGGGGCCCCTGAAGACCTGCGTGGAGAGCTCTTCCCTCTGGGGCACTCCTGCCGTTTTGATCAAGAAAGACCCCCTGTGATTCCTCTCGCTGCCTCTGGTCGTAGACCCCTAGGAGCTGGGGGCCCCGGGTGTGTGTTTGGGGCTGGGGAGGTATGTGTGTGTGTGTGTGTGTGTGTGTGTGTGTGTGTGTGTCTCGACCGTTCCCTAGGCCTTCTCTCAGTAAAATTCCCACTTTTGCCTTAAATAGCCCTTCTCCCTTACAAAGACCCCGCAGCCCCGGGCCGGGCCGGGCCCATCACGCCGCCCGTGTGTTTGGAGCGTCCAGCCAGCTTCCTTGGGCACATTCACGCTCCTAGCCTGCGGGTCTTCGAAGACTCTTAGTGGATGCCTCCCCCTCTCCCTCTCCCCGCCCCCTTCCCCCCAAACCTCCTTTATTCTCTTTATCGTCTGGGGTTTCCTGCCTTGGCTTCCTCCTTTCGGAGGGTGTCCACGTGGAGCGGCCGGCGGTGGGCGCAGGGGGGGCGGGCGCTCTCTTTGGCTGGGAGTCACACACATATCGATGGCTCTCACTCCTTTCGGTGGCTTCCTGGGGCTCTGCGGCCGAGACCCCCTATCTCGGCATGGAGGCCACGTGGGTGGATGGGTGTGTGTGTGTGTGTGTGTGAAGGGGGGTGTCTGGGCCTGGTTCCAGTTTCCGTCAGCCTCGGCCTAGCCCCCCCGCCGTGCTGCAGGATGAAGGCGCGTGCTTTGCTCTTGGGGGAGAAGTGGTGGGCAGTGCCGGCAGCAGCCTCCTTGCTCCGGTTCCTGGCGCCAGGCCAGGCGGAGCCTCGGGGGAGTGGGGACAGGGAGGGGGGCAGTGGACTCTGATTCCGAAGCGGTGACCAGCACCCCTGCTGGGTGTTGTGGCTGCCTGGTCTCTCCCGCCTCCGGATTGGCGAGGGGCCTTTCGCCCTCTGCCAGCTTGGATCAAGGTTGTACTTTGGGGCTCACAAGCTGCTGTGTGTCCCCCGGGGCTGAGAGCCCTCTGCCCCATCCTGGTGGGAATGACAGGGGCCCGAGTGCCCTGGACTCAGACGGCTCTGGGGGACTGGCCACACTGCCTAGCACCAGGGCTGAGAGCCCTCTGCCCCATCCTGGTGGGAATGACAGGGGCCCGAGTGCCCTGGGTTCAGACGACTCTGGGGGACTGGCCACCCTGCCTAGCACTGCTCCCCGAACACCGACTGTGCCCAGACAGGGGTCCCCAGTCATTGCCCCGCTAACAACAAGCTCTGGCCGCTGACCTGCCCAGCTCCGTGCCAGCGGGTCCAGTGAGCTCTTCTGTGGCTTGGGCAGCCGCTGGCTCCTGATCCTGCCCAGCTCTGCTGAGCTTAGCCTCGGTGACAGGGTCTCTGTCCCCTCCCTAAGTGCCTCACGCTGCCCTCACCCTGCCCTGCAATGGCTGACTTTATATCGACCCCTCCCCCCTCCACAGCTACTGTTTACAGAGCACCTACTGTGTGCAGGCACTGTTCTTAGTATTTATTTACACATCAGAATCACTGAAGTGGGTACTGTCATCGCCCTCCACGTCACAGATGAGGAAACCGAGGCAGGGAGAAGCGAGGTGACTCGCCCGTTGTCACACGCGGTATCAGCGGTGGAGCTGGGATTTCAACCCAGGCGTCCTGTGTCCTCGTCCCCTGTGCCAACGAGCTTCTCTCATTGATGTCATTCTCCCCCCAGCTTCTCAGGCTCTGAATCTCAGCTGCCCTGGACACCACCCCTCTGTCCTCCCCCCCCCCCCCCCCGCCACCACAGCCAGGCAGGGCCAGCGGTGGCACAGCCCCTGCAGGCTGCCCGACCTTGAGGCCTCTCTGGACCGCTCACCCCAGACCCGGGGCAGTTTCTCCTGAATGGCCTCCTCCCACCCATCCCGCAGGTCGTGACCTCTTGCCGGAGGAGCCCAGGTCACATTAGCCTGCTTCCTCTTCAGAAGCGTTTGTGGGTTGGGGACGACATGCCCCGCGAGTGGCTTCCTGTTGTTCATGGAACCACGTCCAGACTCCCCACGGTGATCCCTGGGGCCAGCCCCAGCTGGCTATCGCGTCCTTCTCTCTTGCTGGTTCCCCCAGCCTGGCTCTGCTCTCGCTTGGCCTGATGGCCCCCCACAGGCGCCCTCCTGCACCCCGCAAGGCTCGGGTCTGTCGGTTATTGTCAGTGTTCGCGAGGTTCCCCTCCCTCCCCACAGCGTGTGCCCTGGCAAAGCAGAGACGGTCTACAGGCTCACTCTTCCTCCAGCCCCCCCGCCCCCCCTGGGCACCGCGGGGTCCCACACAGGGCCCTGGGCGGGGTGGGGGTGAGCTCTGCCTCTAGAGCTGCACTGAGCCCCGAGTTATAGTGCCCCAGGGGCGCTTAGAATGGGAACTCCCCGGGGTGGTGGGTTCCCTCCAGCCGTGGCACCGACCACAGGCCACGTGGGCACCTGCCGGTAAACGAGATGTGGAAAGAGGTAAGTGACCACCGTCTCAGGTTGTCCCCAGGATCGCGTGACCACTTGGTGTGTGGCCACAGCCTTAACGAGGTCACTGCGCGCTTCCAGCCCCGTGTTCTTTCCACGGGGGCGGGGGGGGGGGTGCTGGGCGGGTCCCTCGGCCCCCAGCAGGCTGCTGGGTTTAAGGTGGCACCAGCCTGCAGGAAGGACACAGGAAAAGGACCAGCTAGCAGGGAGGGGGCAAGGGTGGAGAGCCAGACTCTGAGTGTCCGAGGGTGGCAGCCTGGGTGTGCTCTTCCCTCCCGTTTGGAGGGACAGCCTCATCCCTCACCGTCCACTCCCCCGACACCTCATCCCTCACCGTCCACTCCCCCGACAGCCTCATCCCTCACCATCCACTCCCCCGACACCTGCTGTCCCCCTGGCCGTTTCCCTCCCAGACTCCTCCTCCTGGTCTCGGGGGCCAAGGAGGACTGGGGCAGTGCCAGGGCTGCCCCCAAGCCTAACCAAGACTAGGTGTGGGAACCCCAGGTTATTTGGGGTCACCTGTCCCCCCAAAACCTACAGAGCCTCCTGGGAATGTTCGAGAGAATTAGGCTTCCAGGGGTAACTCTGTCTGGTTTTCTGGCCCCTCAGAACATCCACGGGGGTGTTGGGAGCTCCGGGGAGGCACCCCACTACTGCACCTTCACGGCAAAGAACCAGCCCTGCTCAGAAGAGGCCGTTTGCGCTCCCCTCCCCCCACCAGGATTGCCTCAGGGAGGCTCAGCAGGGCGAGTGTCCTGTCCCCGGGACCTGGGCCTTTCTTCTTGGCAAGGAGGCAACTCAGAAGTCCCCGATCCACTCACTTTATTCCAAGTTCCCAGACTGAGCAGTCCCCAGGCGTCTGCACTTGCCCAAATCCGGCAAGATTACCCTGATTTTACAGAGACCAATGGAAGACCCCAGGATTAGGTGTGTGTCTGTTTGTTTTCTGAATAAGATAACATCCACCAAAACTAAACAGTGAGCTCTTACTGATGAGCTGAGAGTTTCTCTGCCTGCCTGCCTTTAATTTTGGCAACACCCGGTCGAAGAAGGAATTGGAAGCCCAGAGAGTCCAAGTAACTCACCCAGGGACAGACACGCAGCACAGGATGTCACCAGAGCTTCAAATACGGGGAGTCTGACCCCAGGAGCACACGCCCAGACACTGCTGTCTCCCGCCTTCCTCCAGGGGAGCCCATAGAGTGGGGGTTCCCAACCCCCGGGCTGTGGGCCGGTATCAGCCCCTGGCCCGTTAGGAACTGGGCCACACGGCAGGAGGTGAGTGGTGGGCTGGTGAGCGAAGCTCCATCTGTATCTGATGCTAGCCGCTCCCCAGCGCTAGCATCACCACCCCAGCTCCGCCTCAGGTCCTCAGGCGTCAGATGCTCATAGGAGCCCCGGTCCCTGGTGCCACGAAGGCTGGGGACCGCTGCCATAGAGACTCCAGTAGAAGGAATCGTTACTGTTGTTACATTTACGCTGCTGAGTCAGAAGCTTTCCTAGGCTCATCTGTCATTTGTCTTTCGTAGTTAGAGGGCTCTTGGTATTTGTACCTTCCGTGTGGCCAAAACACTTTGCACCACTGACCTGTTATCTTGTTGTCACCGGCATGCTCCTTTGGGGCTGGCCGTGGGGGCTGGTTTGCTTTGCTTTCGTTCTGGGCTGCTGGCATCAGCAGGAGAATTTGGACTTAGCTATAACCTCCCTAAATGAGGCTTTCCCACTGTTGA
The DNA here is from genome assembly GCA_004027375.1 of Macroglossus sobrinus. Lineage (NCBI taxonomy): Eukaryota > Metazoa > Chordata > Mammalia > Chiroptera > Pteropodidae > Macroglossus > Macroglossus sobrinus. The sequence goes on from PVKZ01003475.1 coordinate 112,613, forward strand.
CTTACAGCATCCAGGTCCAGAGCATGAGGCTCGTGGAGCTTGGTGCAGTGAGCCGCTGTCCCTTGCAGTCACCGCGCCCCCGCCATCTCTCCCCAGTCCCTGTGGCAGTTCCCGGCAGGGACCGTGCACTCCTCTGCATCCATTTGGGACAAAGCAGTTTCCCCTGATGGTGTCGAAGCCTGGGCAGCAGCTGCCTGGCTTTGCCTCCCCTCTGCTCTCTTGCGAGGTGCTGAGCACACAGTGGGTGCTCTGGAGTGGGTGGCCCTCAGCTCTGCCCTGCCCCCCACTTTTCTTGATGAACTTTTGGACACCGTGTATGGGAGATGGAACTACAAGGCACTGTGGCTGAGGGTGGTCTCCTGCAGCCTGCAAGGAGATTGGCCTTTTGCCAGAAAATGAAGGACATTTGCTGATAATAAGCCCCCCACAGCACTGGCTCTGCCCGAAACAGGTGAAGCTGTCAGTCACCTCTGCTCGGTGCCACCCTCACCCTCATCTCACCATGGCCCACCCTGCATCTCTTCATGCTGGGGCCCCAGCTGGGCCCCCTGCCTTAGTCTGCTCATCCCCCCACTCCCCAGAAAAATCCATCTTGCTCATTGAGCTCAGAGCCCTTTCTGAAACAGCCATCTGATGTCACGTCTCTGCTTCAAACTCTCTGGGGCATGCCCCCTACTGCCCTCAGGAAGATATGTCTCCCAGAATGCTTTGTGGGAGCCCTGTGCACCCTTCTGGGACATCCTGGCACCTTTGGGCTGAAATGGTGACAGTGGCTTCCTCCCAGATACGTTTGCTCCTGTTAGCTCCTGCTCCTCCGTCCCTGCTGCCTCCTCCTACTCCGGTCCAGCCCAAGTTCAAGTCCGGGCCTTCCCACAGCTTAACTGTCTCTTTGTGCCTCTGCCTCCCTGCTGGGACTGGGCTTTTTTTGTGCTTTCCTTCTGCTCTGGAAAGGCCCCAGGTAGGTGGGGGCCAGGTGGTGAGTAAGTGAGTGAGTGAGTGAATGAAACGCTTATCTAAACCAAACCTGGCTGGGAGCAGGGTTTGGAAATGAAAAGGACTTGAGGCTCCAACTTTTGTATTAAGGCCTGGGAGTCCCCCAGGCCCTTGCTCCGAGCCTGCTTACTCTTACTTTGCATGCAGTGATAACGGAGGATTGGGCGATCTGGTTTCCTGGCCTGCAGCAAAGGAGAGGAAGCAAGGCAGGAAGGAGGAGCAGATGATTTGACAGCTGGGGAGGACCCACACAAAGGACAGGAAATCAGAAACGCAGAGACTGGGAGACTGGGCCGCCAGAGGGGTCTGGAGGAGGAGTCCTGAGGCTGGTTAGGGACACTCCTCGGGAGAAGCAGGAGGACCCTAGGAAAAGCCACCTGCTTTGGGTGATGGTCTGGCACTGCTCTCTTTTCCTGCTTGAAAGAGGGTCTGGGCACCATGGGGCATCGCGTAGAAATGCAGGTTCCGATTCAGCAGGGCAGGCATTTCTGACCATCGCGTGTGACCGCGAGGCTGCTGGTCCAGAGACCACCGTTTGCATGCCTGGCCCCTGTCCCTTTGCAAAGGCAGTGCACCGTGTCCATGCAAGGCCTTTCTGGGGGGGGGGGGGCGGAAAGCAAGGGAGTTCGATGTCCTGGTGGCCTCTGAGGCATAGGTGATCCCCCGCCCACCACCACTAAGGCATTTTCTGGGGCACTGCCATTCTCCTCAGAACCTCCCCCCACCCCCCAGGAATCCCTAGGGAGTGTCCGATGGCTGAGCCTCAGGCAGACAAAGGCTGCCTGGACTCTTTCTTCCTTTATGCCAAGGTTTATTCTGGGGCTTTCTGGGTGAAAACCAAGAAAACCCAGGGGGCTCTGCAAAGGGGAAGCCAAGAGAGCAAGTGATTCAGGGAAAGTGGGGGGCCCCTGGGTGGACACTGGACACCGGCGTGCCCCTCTGCTAGAGGGAGGGCCTCTGGTGGGGTGAGGGTCGGGTGTCACCGGGGCCCCTGTGTCCAGGCGGGGGGCTCTCCCAGCTCTTGGCATGCATAGCTGAGGGCCCTGAGTTTGGAGAGCTCAGCTGGACCTGCCTCCCCACCCCACTGCACCTTCCACCGATGGCCGCAGACAGGAGCGGAGCCTTGCACGCGAGCCCGTGGGGGCAGACCCGACCCTCTCACTTCGACCGGGCCGGGCTCTGGGTCCCTCCCTGAGGGCTTGTGGAGGTTCAGCAAAAGGGGCCACGGTCGCCTGTGGACCTGTGCTCCCCCCAGAATGCGGTGGACGCTGTTTGAGGCCCAGTTGGGAGTGAGCACGTCTTCAGAGCAGAAGGCCTGGAAGCTGACTGCTTCTTCGTCTTTATGGCTGCAGGCAGGTGCTGCTTTTAGAAACAGCTCCTTCTCGTTGACTACTTACCAGGTTTAGGGGCCCGTGCACCCAGGTGGCCCCCTCCCGCCCCGCAAGGCAGAGCTGGCTCTCTTGCACTCAGTCTGCAAGTGAGCTTAGCTGGAAGGCTGGGCTTGAACCCCGTCTGCGTCTGTGGGGTCCCCAGTGCCAGTGGGACTACAGCCTCTCTCCCTAACAGATCCCGGAGAGTATAAAGATGACAAGGACCGAGGACATGTTAAAGCAAAACATGGAGAAAGGTCAGCAATCCAGAGGGAAGCCCCAGGAGACACAAGGAAGGGTTTGGGGTCTGGGCATTGTGGGTTGCCTTTAATAAGAAAAACCTGGGTTAAAACTTAAATTTTAAAGAAACTGGTATAAGGAGCCAAGATGCTGGTGTCAGGGAGGAGGGAGCCAAGGGCTTAAGGAAACGTCAAAGAGCCTGCAAGCGTTCGAAAGATGTAAACAGTGGGGAGGAAAAGAAAATATTTTGACGGCTTGAAATCAGGGCAGGGGACATGCAGGTTTAGGCCTGGCTTGAAGGGAGACAGAGCCCCAGACAGGTTTAGAGCGGGGACCCTGTGGGGCCTGCCTCGGCCAGGGCCGCCCTGCCTCCCCACATCCCCTCCTTTGTCATTCCCCTGGAGCTGGGGAGGGCCATCTGTCTCCAGGCAGAAGTCCCTGCACGATGGCCCTGCCAGCTGAGCCCTGCCGGTGGGCACAACCTGGGCAGGCCACGCTACGGGCTGTTTCCTTTTCTCAGGGCCAGATTCCAAACTGCCAGGAAGGTGACAGCATTTTCATGGTGGGGGGGGCGGGGTAGGGGGGGGAGACAGAAAGCAAAGAATTTTCCAGAATAAAGAAAACATATCCAGCTGCCTTTGCCTGGCCCACAGGCCCGAAAGTGGAAGATGTAAGGTTTGTAGGCAGCCTTGTCTAGAGCCCCCACCCACACTGCAGTTGCTTGAGGCTCTGGGATGGTTTGACAACCGCCCCCCCCGCCCCCACCCCCACCCCAGGGCCGATCTCGGGCACCTCCTGCAGCTTCCTGCAGCCACACCCGCTGTGGGATGTGGTAATGACATTGGAAGTCCTGCAACCTTCAGAAGAAAGGCCTTTCGCATTCTCATAGCTGACTTCCCAGCAATCCTGCCTCTGCTGACGGTCACGGTCACTGGCGGGGCAGCCTTGGCGTTCTGTAAGGACTGACCTCGTATCCAGTCTTCCTTCCCCAGCACCTACTCTGCTGGCCGTGTCGCTCAGCCCCAGGGTGGGGACACAGGCTTGGGCGTCAGGATGGGAGTCCTCCTGGTTAACCTTGCTGGGCCTCGTGACCTTGGGCTGGCTGACCTCGATGGGCCCTACTTTCTTCCTCCGCCAGACAGTACTACGCCCCTCAGAGGAATGTTGGGTGGTTAAATAATGAAATTATTTGAAGGGCTCGGCTGGTGGGATTTTCCCCCAATGCTAGTAAGATGGCAACCTCAGTATTCTCTTGGCCAAAAAATGAATGCCTTTGCATATTTGGGCGGTCCCAAGCACCACAATCTGAATCTCCCCACAATCGGGACTCAGCAACGTGGCTCCTATCATTTCCGCCAAAGGCTCTGATATAAATTTAAGAGGTGCAAATCTCTCTCAGTTACCACAGTGGGCGCTCTGCCCCCAGAGACCCCCCCACCACTAACTAGCTTGAGGGGCACACAGTATAAACTCGGTTAACCCCCGTCTTACCCTACCCGCGCCCATGAGCAGCCAGCCGGGCGCCCGCTGAGAAGCCCCAGGGAACAGGCTTTGCTGCCTCCTTCATTGTTCACCGGGTGTCAGCAAGCACTTCACAACACTCCAATTGACCGAGGTGACTTGCTAAGTGCCTGGCACTTAGTAAGCTCTCAATAAAACAATGCACGCAGGCGGCTGTTATTAATCCTTCATGGGACTTGTTGTAAAGATGAAAAGGATGCACAGGGGAGACCGTGAGCCGTGAGCGGCAGAGCAGATGGGTTTTAGTCCTTAGGCACTGTGACTCTCTCGCTGTGTGCACAGCACGTACGGCGGTCTCTCCGATGCTTCGAGCAAAGCAGGTAAAACGGAGGGAGAAGATGACGCCGGGGACCTGGGCTGTCTGTCCTCCTGCCTCTCTCATAAATGCAGGCCCTGAAGGAAGGGACGGTGGACGCACCCTCGTAGACGGTCTGAATGACAAATCCCAGCTCCACAGGGGAGGGTGAGGATGGTCACTAACTAGTCCTGCCGGGAGTTACACAGATGGCACCTGCCCAGTGCTTCCGGCGGGAACTAAGGAAAGCAGCCTTGACTGAGTCCCCGGGGATGAGGGCGGTGGCTGGCTCATGACCCCCTTCCTCCCTGCCCTTCTTGGCCTTTGAGACGCCCTGTCTTCATCTGCACGCCGTCTTTATTCCTGTGCCAAGCCGGGGTGCTCCCGGCAGGACACCCACTGAACCGGCTCTAGCTGCAGCTTTGGTCCTTCTCTCTGCTGAGACCTGCCCGCTGGGGGCGGGGAGGGTGGGCTTCTGCAGAAAAAACGTGGTCCAGCCCAATTTTCCTGCCCGTTTCAAGAAACTGGAATATTCCGTTAACTCATTGCTCAGACTTCGCGAAGGCTCTTTCTGACATCCCTGTCCTCTTTCCTTAGGCCTGGAGGATGTTTTCAAAATCGTTTAGAAGAGAAACGCGACGCCTCCCCACGCGTGGCCTCCTGCGCACAGCCCCTTCGGGCCTCGGAGGCTGTGCGGGCTCTGGCTCGGGTGTGCGGGAGCCCCGAGTGAGGACAGCGCCTGCCTTGCCCCCCCACCCCCGACCTTCTCTAATCTCCATCCTCGCCCCGGTCCATCGCTGCCTCCTGGGCCCACCTCTCTCTTCCCACCTGAGCGTTCCCTTCCTGCCTTCACTTCTCCATCCTTTCTCCTCTGCATCCGACCCTGACCACCTCTGCCCCGAATGGCCGTCATCCTGAATGCCCCGTCCGGCATCGCTTCGACCTTCCCGGCAGACTTTGCTGGAACGTGTGCCATGTGCTGAGCGGAGCGGTGGGCGCACAGCCGTGTGTTCAGAGTCTGGGCATGGGGTCGGCCATCGCGGTCGCTGGGCTGGGCTCCCTGATGACGTGGGCTGCCCGGAGAGGTGTTTCCCGAGTGGTGTCCTTGGAACGCCAGGTGTCCAGGCACACCTCCCTCCAGTGGAAATTCCCCGCCACGCAGGACGGTGGGGTCACATGAGTCTGTGTGCTGTTTCCCATGGAAGGCTCTGGGAAGTCCCACACGGGAGAAGCCTGTTTGCTTTGACTAGGACTCTCTGTAAGGAGACCGTCACCCCGGCCAGGTGGGAGAGTTCCCCTCACCTCAGGTCTTCTTCTAGTCACTGTTTTTGCCAGAAAGTTCTTCCCTATGTTGGCTACACAGAGCCCAGCTCTGGCTGTCCCTTGGGGAGGTTCCCGGGACGTTTAAATGCATAATCTGAAGACAGCTCTCTGCTTCCTGGGGCCAAATAATCCAGATACCTCCTACACTCATCCTCGCTCTGGTCTTAAAGTTTACTCACCAGCTGGGGTGTCCCCACTGACCAGGCCCAAGTCCCCTGATGCATGGGGCGGGGAGGACAGCTGTCCCCTGCATCCAGGAGTCAGAACTTTTCGTCCTTGTCACGATTCCATCCACTAGGGGTCTGGCAGCCCCCAGGCTCACTGGGGTGTCGCAAACCTCCACCTTTGTCACCTGTGCCACCCCACTCCTTCCCTTGATGCTGAGACTGGGAAAGTCGGTTTGAGGGACTCAGTTTTAGGACCTTGCCATTTTTTTTTTTTCCAATTGAGGTAAGATACAGAGAACAGAAACTTTACTATTATAGGCATTTTTAAGTGTGCAGTTCGGTGGCATCGTGTACATTCATAGCATTGTGCGACTGTCACCACCGCCTGACTCCGTAACTCTTTTCATTCTGTAAGACTAAAACTGAGAATGATGACAATTAAATGATAACTCCTCCCCCCACCCCCCACCACCGTTCTACTTTCTGTTTCTGAGGATTTGACTGTTCTAGGGACCTCACATAAGTGGAATCGTACAATATCTACTCGTGTTGTAGCGTGTGTCAGAACTTCCTTCCTTTTTCAGGGCTGCATAGTACTCCACTGTGTATACATTCTGTTTACCCGTTTATTCGTCAGTGGACATTTGTGGTGTGTACACTTTCGGCTATTGTGAATAATTGCTGCCGTGAACTTGGGTGCACCAATACCAGTTCGAGTCCTTATTCTCAATTATTCAAAGTATGATTTTGCCTGTCTTTTTCCTTGAGGCTCCTCAGAGTCACCAGCAGACACCCAGGGGTCTCGTCGGCAGCCTTTAGCACCTTGCAGTGTGATCCTTCCAGGCATGGAGGCCGCGCCCCGTGGGGCACAGAGCTGCTTGGGTTAGAAAGTGCCATGCAGAGGGCGGGGGTGTCAGCTGAGCACCAAGGCGGGGGGTGGGGTGGGGGATGGACAGTGGGTGCTGTTGGAGGTCAGAGGAGGAAGCGGGCCGCTCCCCGAGCTCTGGGGTACAGAAAGGCCACCAGAGAGTGAGGGGCGGGTGGTGGGCGGTTCATTCTGGGTAGGAGGAATGGCATGAGCCGGCCACTGCGGTTAGAACAGCGTGCGTCAGGGAGTGTAGTCCCTCCGCGGCCAGACCACGTGGGCCTCAAAATGCCACCGGCCCACAGGCCTCGCTTTCTGATTGCCTCCCGACAGCGTTTCCTGGTGGGTGGCGTTGTGGCTCCCAGCAACCATGGGTTTTGTTGTTAGGTCAGAAAAAGGAGGGGGGGGCGAGAGGTGGTGGTATAGATAATGAAAAAAAAATAAATAACGGATTCGTTCGCTTATTTAATTTTCTAAAGTTGTAACATACCCATAAAACTCACCATCTTCACTATTCCGTGGACATTCACACGCTGGTGTGACCGTCACCACCATCCGTCTCCAGAACCTTTCCTCATCCCAAACTGAAACTCTGGCCCGTTAAATAGGAACTCCCCCCATCCCCCTGTCACGCCCACGGTCCCTGGTACCCCTGTGCTGCTTTCTGTCTGAATTTTAGATACTTCCTGTCAGTGCACTTATGCAGTATCTGTCCTTTTGTGTCTGGCTTATCAACCCTAGCGTCGTGTTGTCAAGGTTCACCCGTGTAGTAAGTAGCATGCATTAAGACTTCACTCTTTTTTATTGCGAGTCATAGTCTATTATTGTATGGATACGCCACATCCCGTTGTATGTATATACCGCATTTTGTTTATCCATTCATCCGTCAATGGACCCTTGGGTTGTTGCCAGGTTTGGGTCGTTATGGATGGATTTTCTGTTTTTTTTTAAAGCAAGATGCTCATGCCTGAGCAGCAAGGGGTCTCTGGGTAGCAGAAAATAAGACGCACTTGAGAGAGGGAGGCCAGGGAGTCTAAGAAAACCCAGAAGCAGCCCAAATGTGTAGAGAATGGGGGTGGTCCGGTCAGGACAGAAGAAGGCTGTATAGACGGTCTAACTGGGTTGACCCCAGCACTTGGGAGCAGAGGCCAGGGCTGGGGTGCCCCCCTGCCTGGCGAGGCTGGCTCTGTTTCCCAGCAGGATGATAGGGGGGCCTGGAGGGCCAGCCAGCGGAGCTGCTGCTGGTTCTGGGGTTGAAACTCAGCCAAGAGGGCAGGGCTGGGACCCCTCTAGGCTGTCACTCACCCACACGTGACCGTTTGGGCCGGAAGACTAGGTGAGTGAGCCAGAGGACAAAGCATAAACCCGGAGCACTGGGGCCAGGCCTGATTCACAGCCTTGTGCGAGGGCGGGAAGCAGAGACGCGAGACCAGAGGAGGGGGGGCGGTTGGTGGAACTGTGGGGTGGAGATTCCCAAGGCAGGGCTCCCGGAATCGCTGCCACGCTCCGTGCAAATGTAGTAGGTGCTTGTGGCGCGTTCCTGTGCTCCAGCATTGGGAGGATCAGCCGGTAATTATTGACCAAAACTGGGAGAAATAAAGATAAACAAGGCATGTTTTTGCATCCTCGAGAAACGATGGCTTCGTTAAGGAGACAGACACAGCATGAAAACGGGCACGCAGGGCAAGGTCCACCTGCGGTCGGACCGTGCAGAGCCCAAGGGTGTTTTTGAGGAGAGGAGGGTCCCCTCCAATGAGGAGGGTCCCCTCCAGTGCGGTGATCTGGGCGGGAGCTGCAAAACACAAGGTATTTGAGAAGTTTTTTTAATCAATCAGGCCAAAACAATCACACGGAGAGATTACGGAGATGAGAGAGTGACACGTGTCCCTCCGTCCTGGCCGTGGTCATCCGTCATCCGTCATCAGCTCCCTGCCTTTGACCCCGCAGGTACGACGCCGGACGGGACGGCTTCATCGACCTCATGGAGCTGAAGCTGATGATGGAGAAGCTGGGGGCCCCCCAGACCCACCTGGGCCTGAAGAGCATGATCAAGGAGGTGGACGAGGACTTCGATGGCAAGCTCAGCTTCCGCGAGGTACCTGTGACCTGCCCCTCCCCCCGCGCCCAGGGCCCAGAGGGGTCATGACCCTGAGGGGACCTCGCATTCAGAGTGTCCTGGAGGACGGACGCGTGGCGTAACGCCTCTCTGGAGGGCTGGTTAGATATGGAACCCACAGTTCTGCTGTGTGGTGGCTTTATAATTTTATACTTTTTAATACATGGAAACTTTTAGGATTTATAATGAGCGTTTTAAAATAGTAAGAAAAGCAGCTAGACAAAGGGTCTTCCTTTGTCCCCAGGGGTACCCCCACTCCCAAATAGTCAAAGAATGGGCTTTTTGGCTTGGGAACCCCTGAAACTGCAGGCACAATTTTGCATGTACAGATGTCTTCTTGGAAGAGGGCACGTAGATTCGCTGGCTGATCCCCTACGGGGGGTCAGATAGCCTTGGCGATCAGGCCGTTCTTATTTTGGGGGCGAAGGCCATTGGGTTTCCTCCATGCTAAGGACCAATCCCTCCAAGGAGAGAATGCCACGGCTTGCGTGTTCGAGTTTTACGAAGAGGCCTCTAGGTATGTCGGTGTGGCCCGGCGTCAGAATGTTTGGTGACAGCGTCTGGGCTGCCGGCCGGGAGCGTCAGCCCAGCTGCTGCAGTCTGTCCTCCGCTGTGGCTCAGCTGAGCCGGGACTAGAGAGGACCGTCCTTGCTTCCTGGTATTTGCCCTTGGTTATTCCAGAAACAGCTGGCGTCCTGGTTTCTGGTGGCGAGGCTTTGGCCAAGTCCTAATCTCCTGTCCGGGCTAGATGGGGCCTGGGATGGATGCTCTCCCCGGGGCCTCCGTCACTGACTGGCAGCTATGAGTCCCCTCCCGGCTGCGATGACGCTGGTCTTGTCTCTCAACTGCCCACACATCACCTCCAGGTTCTCCCATCTCTCCCAGTTCTGGTCTGGCAGGAGCAAAGATGGAGGGACCCAGGAAACCTGTGCTGGGCGGGACCCCCAGGGCAATCTAGCCCAGCCTGTTCACTTCAGAGCTGGGAGCTGGAGTGTCAGGAAGGTCAGCGTTTCCCTGAAGTGAAGCCCGAGCTCAGGGCCGGGCCTGGGTCGCAGCCTCCCTGCCACACGGCCTCGCGTCCGGCGATACCACCTTCCCCGCTGCCGCCCTGGCTCCTTCGTGCTTGGTTCCTTCATGCCATCATGCGTCGTGCCGGGCACCGGCTCTTTCTAACCCAGGTGCCCCTGGGGCGCAGAAGGTCAAGCTTCAGCCTTGGTGAAGCTTTGGAGGCCACGCTGGGGAGGGAGCTTCTCTGGCAAAGTGGTGATCTCTGGGGAACAGAAGTCAAGAGGGTGTCGGGAGGCCTGTGCGAGTCGGTCACCAACTGAGCCGAGACTCGGTCCCTCGCCCGCGTTTTCCTGGGGCTGCACCCCGAGCCGCTGGCTCCAGCGCGGTGTTTCACCTTCTGAGCCTCAGCTTTTCTGTCTTAAAATAGGGGTGCGAGTAGCTTCCCCTCAGGACGGTCGTGAGAACTAAGTGCTCTTTCTCCGCCCGGATCAGTTAGGACTCTTGGGTGTAAGTGACAGAGAAGGCCACCCAATGTTAATGAGAAAGAAATAGATAGCTATCGGCTCATACACCTGGGACATGAAGAAGTAGAAGTGCTTTGGGCACGAATCGTCCGTCTCTCGATGGTGCGTTCTTCTGTGTCCCCCTCACCTTCTCCTTCCACTTGGGGTGCTGTCCCCAGGGCCTGCAAGATGGCTGACAGCAACACCACGTGACAGGGCCTCGGTCTCTCGACCCTGGTGGATGAAGAGAGCTTCTTTATCCCCGAGTTTGTACCAGTCCCAGAGGAAGGCCTCTGAGTGGCCACACTGGGGACACACGCCCTCCTCCTGGTCCAGTTGCTGAATTCAGGGTACCGTGACTGTGTACGCCCAGGTCACGTGCCCCAGGAGGCCGCAGTGAGGGGTGAGGCCATCACCACATGGGACAGGGGTTGCCAACTAGACGACGGTCTTCACTTCCACTGTCCCTCCTCACAACCTGACGCTTAGTAGGTGCTCAGTAGGTGCTTAGCAGGTGCTTACTGAATGTCGTGCCCCTTTCTTTCTCTTTGGATGAGCTCTACCAAGGAAGTCACATCCAAATGAAGGTCCTCGGTTCGGAAGGTGTGTCTCCGTACGAAACCCTTTTGATGCTTTTCTCCGATGTACCAGGAAATGGGTCTTTCCCTTAAACCGTTTCTTTTCCGGTTGTGAAAGTAATAAAGACACACCCCCGGGGGGCATTTGGGAAAAGGGTGTACAGGGAACCATTAGAAATGACACCGCACAGCGTCACAACATGTGACAAGAGGACACATGTTGACAATGTGAAAAGCAGGGACACAAGCAGCTCGCCGAGCCGTGTGCCAAGTATGGTGGCACTTATGGTTTGTGCGTGTGTCACGTGAGCGCACGGACAACTGGGAAGAAGCCGCATGGATGCACCAAAGCTGGCAGCTCTATCTCCGTAGCTCTGATGGTCTAGAACCAGAGTCCAGGCACCCCTCCCCCGCACCCCGTTCTCCTCTGCGGGCCGACAGCGAGGCCCTAACAGCCGCCTCTCTTTCCTGTACCCCTCACTGACTCCCATTACACCTGTCTCAAAGCAGAATCGCTCCAAGGCCAAGCACGCAGTGGTTACGTACACACAGGTTAGGTGATGGGGCTTACTGGACACCTGTCGGCGCTGGGAACTGTGGGACCCGATCCCTCTTCCCACTGAACTCTTGTGAAGGTGCATCTCTGGCAGGCCTGGCTGTGCTGGCCTGTCCACCTACCTGGTTACTGTTGGGTGGACCCTGGGTGGACCCCTGGCGCTGCACGTGGCTGTCCCTAGAAGTGTGAGGGGTGGCTGTTTTCTATCACGGGGACCGGACTCAAGAGCCTGAGAAGGAACGCTGCCTCCAGGCCTGAGAGCTTTGCCTCCCCCAGTCCCGGTTCCCTTCCAGGCCACTGTATTTTGCCCTCAGGTTTTTGAGACACCCTTCTAGGTAATGCCTGCCTCCAAGGTTGCTTAAGCCACCTTGGCGTCTGTGACTTGCAAACTTAAGAGCTTCTGAGTAAGACAGGAGAAGGTTCTGCCTCTCCGGCTAGAGCCGTGAAATGTAAGATTTCCGAAAATGATCAGAAGCCTTTGATGGCTCACATCTGAGATCGCTATTCGCTGTTGCTGGTTCTGTCTGTTTCTTTGTTTTCAGCTTCTCCTTCCCTCCCCCGCTCTTTGCTCACAGCCACTGCTAGGCCACTTTCCAACTCTCCACAACATACCAGCCTTTGTGGACTATAAATAGGACGACCAAGGAGGCTGGGCAGTAGGGCACATTGTCACTCGGGGCTGGCGATTGTAATACAACGAAATGGGAATGTGTGGCGTGCTTTATGGGAGGCTGAACGTTTTCAGGTGGAGCTGGATTTCTTTTTTTTTCTTTGTCTTTTATTGGCTGGGGTGAGGGCAACCCCTGAGTGAGGACAGGGTTCCCTGTGGGTCACCTGCTGAGTCGCAGAGTGAGAGGGAGTGTACACAGCCTAGATCTGCTCTGGGGGTGGGGGTGGAGGCGGGGGGGGGAAACGTGGGGACACTTTAAGCCATTCTGTAAACACAGAGGAACAGTAGGCATCTCCCCTGTGGATGTGAGAGACCCCCTTCCATCCCCCCAACTTACTTGGATTGTTGCTAGGTTGGAGACAGCGCCCCCTCTTTCCTGGGAGAAAGGCTGGTGCAGGGGGGGCCACCTGTTCCCTGTTTGCCTTAGGGAGCATTGCGTGTGTGCGTGCGTGCGTGCGTGCGTGCGTGCATGTGTGTATGCGTGTGTGCATGCATGTGTGCGTGCGTGTGTGCATGCGTGTGTATTGGTGGGGGGCTTCTGTAGCTCCTTCCCACGGCTTGCGTGTGCAGCACTAAAGTCCTTGCAACTCAGTCTCTTCCGTCGAGAGCCTAACCACAATCATCCCGCATCCCCCTTGCCCTCCCTGCTACTCTCGGAGGCCTCCCCGCCGTCCACAGGCTTGTGTTCCAAGACTTCTGTGGGGCCAGTGTTCTGGCTCTGACTGTTTGCAGCAAACCGAGCCTCTGCCGGCCTCTAGTGAGAGAGTGTGAGGCTGCAGGTGATGCCGGTGGCACTGCTGCCACCGAGCCAAGCCGTGTGGCCTCCACGAGGCTGCCTGTTTGTTCTCCAGCACGTTGCTTCATCCCTTGCTCTGCATTCGGCAGTGCCCACGGTGGGGTCCAGAACCTGAAGCAAGAATTGCCAAGAAAGGTTTATTAGCAAGGGTATTTTATAGAGTGGTGGTGATGGAGGCTGAGACTCTCACTTAATGCGACACTTTGCTCTCTAGGGATTAAGAGCCTTGGCGGTTAAAAGACACCCACGGTGGAATTAGGAGAGCCTGGCGCAGGTGTCTTAGCTCTCACTCTACTTCAGGTCATGTCCTTTCCGCTTGGGGAAGCCATTCTCTAGAGGAAATGGTCTTGAAAAAGCCTCCCCAAACTTGAAAGTTCTCTGTAAGCATGTGCTTTTAGGTAACATCTGAAAAACCTAGAGAAGTCTCCTTCTCTGATGACTGGAAATGCATCAGTCATCGTCTTTCCAAGTGGAAAAATACATCAGTTGTTTGATACGCAAATTCGTGAACATTCTTGAAAGACGGGAAGTCCAAAGCCACGAAACAGACGTGGGCAAGCGGGGAGCGTGCCTTTTCGGCGTGGCTTATTTATCGTAAGGTGGATTCTGTGGAGGCCTCAGGACACGCTGGATTTAAAGATTAACTCGTTCAGGTCACATTCCACATCTGGAGGAAAAGGATGGATTATTCGACAAACGGTGTGGGAATGACCGGGAGGAAAATACAGTTAATGATCAACGTCCCACAATAGATGAGAATGAATTTCTGAGATTAAATATTTACATGTTAAAAAAAAAAAAGAAGTTCTAAAAGCAAAACATAAGGTGAGTGTTTCTGTAACCTTGGTGGCAAGGAAGGTTTTTCTGAGCATAATAACACTGGTGAGAAAAAAGGGAAAGGATGGATGGAGTTTGTGTAAAATAGTTGAAGGTCGATAGAAGGACCCTAAACAAAAGCCGAGTGACAGAACGCAAGCATTTGAACCATCTCTGTAAAGGTTTCTTAGACAACACTAGGAAAGGTAACCAACCGAATGCAAAAGGAGACAGAGATGGAAAACACGAATGATTAAACACGTCAGCCATATTCGATTATTTGGTTTTAAAAATGGTACATGCCAGGCCTGTTGGACTTTTTTCTTGCATGGCTGTAAACTAGGACATTGCCTTTTTTTTTTTTTTTTTTTTGGCTTATATAGGGAACACTTCTGAAACTACTGCATAACTTTGGGGGGAGCCGGAAATAGAGTCCCAGCAGCAGAACGGAGGGCTGGAAGGGCGAGAGCATTTTATTGGTGGCGAATGTTTTCAAAGTGAAAAGTTTGAATCAATTTGCACTCTTGTCGTCGACTAGATACGAAGGTTCCCATTGTCCCACGTGCTTGTGGCAAATGGGCACGTTTTCTGTCTTGGCAGTGTGATAAGGGACAACCCTGTGGTCACACGCACACGCTGCCACCCTTCTCTACTGGCTTGGCCATGACGCTGGCTCGGGCCAGAGGGGCTTGTTGTACACCTGTCGGCGATGCTGCCTCTGCCTCTGCCTCTGACTTGCTTCACCCTCTCCCCTCAGTTCCTGCTCATCTTCCACAAGGCGGCAGCTGGGGAGCTGCAGGAGGAGAGCGGGCTGATGGCGCTGGCAAAGCTGTCCGAGATCGACGTGGCCCTGGAGGGCGTCAGGGGTGCCAAGGACTTCTTCGAGGCCAAGGTAGGTGGCTCCTTCCTGTGCTGGACCATTGCGCCCTCCCTCCGTCCTGTCCCCCGGGAGCCTCCCGGTCAGGGGCCATCTCGTGAGCTCCCGCAGGACAAGGGGCGGGTAGAGAGATCGCGTGTGATTGCAGGGGGATGAGCGTGTGTCTGCGTGCGGTCTGAAGCGTAGAACAGAATGACAACCAAATAAATGGTCAGGGCTGCTTTTGGGTTCGAACGGGTTTGCTGGCACAGTTCTCCCCGATTGCCTCTCGATCCAGACTTTCCTGAAGAATTCCTCTCTCCCCAAAACCACGGTTACAGGAACAGCTACCTCCATGTTTGCATCTTACACACCTGTGTGTACCCAGGTGGCAGCCGTGGTGGCTTGCCCCGAATCAGTATGTGCTGCATGACGATGGCTGGGCGTTGGGAAGGACTCCCCAGCACACGGTCTTGGGGCCCTTCTGGGCCCTTCCATCCATCCATCCATTCGTGTGTTCATCCAGCCATACAGCGCTTCTGGGGAGCGCACCCCTTGCTGGCGCTGTCATTCCATCTCTGTAGAGCGTGTCTGCAGGAATAGAGGCTGGGAGAGCCGTCCGAACCCCGTGTCGCCCACAGCAGTTGGGTGCGTCGGGCGGGTAAGGCTCCCTGGGTTCAGAATCTGCCTCCTGCTATCACTTGTCTGTGCCTTGGTTTCCCCACCTGTACAGTGGAGGCAGTTAAGGGTGTTGCTATGGGGACCACATGAGATCTCGCGTGTATACGAAATGGTGAGCGTGTACTGGCTCGGGGCGAACACTGCACCCGAGACGTGAGCCTTAGGGACACCCCACCACTCCAGGGAGGGACCAGCCTCTTGTGGAGTTCTGGCTCATTCTCAGAGTTCGCCCAGAGGCAAAGTGTCTTTAGCGACACATCCCAACCGGCTCGGGGCCCCTAAGCACGACTCTCCTCTCGCTTCCCTGCGATGCCGCCAACGTGCAGATTGTGACTCTTCACGCCTGAATCCCCACCGCTGTCCTCGGGCGGATTCAGGGGCAGGCGGACCCCTCGTCGTGCCTTCGGGACCAGCACACGTGTCCAGTCCCAGCAGGACACGGGCCTTTTCCTTCACGACGAAACACACACACTGATTCATCCCGGCTCTGGCCACGCTCAGGAGATAGAGCTTCTTGACGAGGGAGCGGCGGACAAAGCTTTGGCCCTTCCCGGGACGTGCACACAGGCTGGAGAGGGACGCGAGCTCTCGGCCTGGGTGGACCGGGGGCAGAGAGGAGGCGAGCGAGGGTCCTGTCTGTCAGGCGGCGTGGGCTCGCTCGCCTCATCCACTGACTGCATCGACCCTTGGGGATCTCTTGGGCAGGGGGCCTGGCCCTGTGTCCCAAGCTCGGCCGGACACTGTCCTCTCTCCGCTGCATCAGTTCAGTGTGCCAGGTGCCCTCATCGGAGTCCGTGTGACTCCGTATCTGGGCGTACGACGGGGGACGCCGTATCTGAGCATCCCAGACCTTTTATCATCTGCCTCTGGTCCCCTCTCCAGCCTCGTCTGCCCCTGTGCACATTTCTTCAAATACTGCCACACTTCTCACCCCGGAGCCTCTGAACCCACCCGCCACCCACGTTTCCTCTGCCCGGACGGCCCCGCCCCCTTGCCTCTTCCTCGGAAAACCCTCCTCATTCTCTCAGACCCGCAGGAAAGAGTGGCCGGCCTCCTGGGGGCAGCGCTCCCTGGTCATCCCAGCCAGGGATGCTCTTCTGCGTGCCTCCCTCGGGAGTGGACGTGGTGTTGTCATTTATGTGTTCGGGGCATTCTTGGACACTTTTGGAAAGAGTATAACATTGACCCGATTTTTTTGGGGGGGAGAGCTGTTTACTAACATTTCACATCCTTCCCCTCTGGAATCTTCCTCTATCTAGGGCTTTCCCCTTTAGAGACGCTAAGCAAATAAATGCACGCGGGTTTCTGTGCAGCGTTGCTGGTGATAGGGGAACCTTAGAAACAACCGACCCATCCATTCCTCGGGAATGGAGTCCATTCTGTCCCACCCACGTGTTTGCACACCCGGCAGCCGTGTCCACGTGTGGATGGACCGGTGTCCGACATGAATGAAGCAAAACGGTGTGTGACATCCCCTTTTGTAAATATTAAATACAACCTGGATAATGGACACGCCGAAGTAGTAATAATAGTGCTGTGTGAGGGACTCGTTTTTAAATATTTTTGTAATGTCTTATAATTGCGAGGGCATTCTTTTTATATAACCAGGAGAAAAGATGAAAAGAATGACAATAGGTTCTTTTTGAACTGATTTATATGTCTGCCTCCCCACCCAGACTCAAAGGCAAGAGTAGGTGTGTTGTCCTTGTAATTACAGTGCCGGGTGCATAATGGCCCTCATTAAACAGTTGCATGAATGACAAATGGCAGGAACCATTACTCAGGTCTGGGAGAGGGCCATAAAGGAGCTGACAGTTTGCGACAGATGTTCCCGAGATGAATGGGGATTCACCTAGTAATCAAAGAAGGGAGGGCGTGCCTGCCTGCCGTGGGAACCGCCAGGGCCAAGCCTGCAAGGTGGGGAGGGTGAGGAGCCTCGGGAGACAGGCACTTAAGTGGACAAGGCGTTTCGGGGCTCCCTTAGGGGCCAGGCCTTCCCCAGCCTGCCGACTTCTGGAACCGGCTGCAGACCAGCCTCCCAGGCCCCACCCAGCTCTATCTGGGATTTCCGCAGGGCGGGGCCCAGGACAAGTGGCATTGACGAGCTCTGCAGGTGGATGCAGTGCACAGCCAGGCTTGGGAAGCGAGGCCCCGGGGCCCTGGGGACCCTCGGCGGTGTTTGAGCAGGGCTTTGGCCCAGCCAGCAGGGGGCGTTATACAGATGAACCCACGGGTGGGGGGGGAGGCTGGACTTGGGAGAGGATTTGTAGGTCCAATGAAGGTGGTGTGACAATGGGCCTGGGGAGGAGGTAGGATGAATCCCACACTCCCAGAGTTCTCAGTGTTTATGACAGCTTGATTGGAGGTGAAGATAAAATGCCACAAGGCTCGTGGAGCTGTGTGGAGAGAGGCTGGTGGTATATATTTTTTTTCATCAAGACAGGATGTCCCCTTTGCGTTATAATGCAAATGGTTTGAGGAGGGAAAGTTATAAAGTGGGTTTTAGTGTTAAGTCCAAGGTGACTTCAG